>LR749744.1:564066-589949 GCA_902729485.2 Mus minutoides
AGGCAGTTTCTGTTTTTAAATACACACACACACACACACACACACACACACACACACACACAAGTGGTTTTTTGAGACATGGTTTCTCTGTATAGCCCTGGCTGTCCTGGAACTCACTTTGTAGACCAGGCTGGCCTCGAACTCAGAAATCCACCTGCCTCTGCCTCCCGAGTGCTGGGATTAAAGGCGTGAGCCACCACGCCCGGCCTGTTTTTAAATTTTTATCTCATATTTTATTATGTGGGTGTGGGGTGTGGGAATATGTGCACATGAAGGTGGGTGTCTGAGGAGGTCAGAGGTTCTGGATCTCTTGGAGCTAGAGTTACAGAAGGTCATGAGCTGCCTGCTGTGGTCGCTGGGAACTAAACTCCAGTCCTCTGCCCAAGCAGTTATCACTCCTAACCTCTGGACCGTCTTTCTCTGGTACTTACAGTTTGTTTTCAGACATATGCAGTAACTGTCAGCAAATAACTGCTCGAGTTGAATTATTGTGGAGTAGAATCCTCTCTACAATCAAAGTAAAAAAAAAAAAAAACATGTAGAATTTCATCTGTGAGCATTTCTATACCCATTAATATTGCGTGCTTCAGACACCATCATTTAAGTCTGCCTGTCCCTTTAAGAAGCGAACAGAATGTTTCCTTGCTGGGTTGCCTTGGATTTATTTTATCTTAACAGCTGTGCTTGAAGTTAGCACTATTCAGATGGGGATTTTCAAGCTCCATGGTGTTCTTCCACTTGACTATGCTGCCAAACACGAACCCCAAATTTAGAATCAAATGTGGGGGGTGAAGACAATTGGAAGCATTGGTGAAATGTAATATGAGAAAATTCTAAGTTTTGCTGAGCATAAAACGGTTAAACCTGATCTTCGTGGAAGCAGAGCAACAGTAGACAGGCCAAAGCCCCGACCGTCCGAGGGTGAAGAGCTGCACTGTATAGATAACGTGGAGGAGTGGGGAGTGGGGGTGGGGGAGGGGAGCATCATAAATGGAAGGAGTGGACATTTCTGTGAGTATGAAAGATGAGGGCAGAGCCCTCGGACGCTTCTCACCACTCTGGAAACAGGGACATCACACGTTCTGTCTAATGTGCCAGCATTCGATCTATGGGTTTGAGCATCTCCAATTTCATTTATTTTTGTGTTGTTGGTCTTTCAAGGGGCAGTGTAACACAGTCCTTAAAGTGAAAACTCCAGGCAAAAATTGTGGTCTGACATATAGCTGCTATTAAAAGGGAACAAAGAAAAGAGAAAAAAAATCACACCTTTCATCTTGTTTGTGAATAAAACATTTCCTTAGGCAATGGTGTGATGTGTCTAAAACTAACTTACATGGAGCTGTTGTCCGTTTGTGGCACGTGTAATCATTCCCCGAGTTATTATCTAGTCACAGAGTGGCTCCACCCTCTGAAGCACAGGTTCGGTGTTTCCCATACAAACCCACTTAATCCTATAACCCTGTCACTAATGCCTGTACTTCTAGATGAGGATTAGCAGGGAGAGGTTAGCAGTTCCGACATGGCGCCTCTCAGTGCTGGGTCGCTAGGGTGCTCCGCCTCACCATCTGCCAGTGCCGGTCTGCCCCTTCATTGCTGTTCATCTCCATCACTTCCATTTGGAAGACTGCTGATTAACTAGCAGAGATGTTCTGAGTGGGCTAATTTTCCCCTCGTATCCACAACGTGGTCTGAAGATACCGGAGTCTCTTAGTGTAGCGGTTTTGAGAGAGTCAGTCAATTCCGTGCCCTTTACTCTCTTCCACATTGTCCCCTTAGCCTGGTCTGCCTGAGATTATGCTCAGGGTCTCCCTGTCACCCCACTCACAGCCACCAGGTCTCACTCCACAGTTACTCCTCCCATGGTATTTCTTACCTGCTCTGATGCATTGTCCCCGGGTGCATGAGATACAGAGTTAAAAGTCTTGGTGACCAGGAGAGGGGGAATGGCTGTGATGACTGGGGAGCAAACTGTCACTGAGAAGAGAGTTAAACGTGATGTAAACGGGGCTGGAGATGCAGATCCATTTAGCAAGTGCTTGCCTTGTGAATGTGAGGGCCAGAGCTCCACACCTAGATCCATGTAAAATGCTGGGTGTGGTGATGTTTGTAATCCAAGCATGAAGGAGGTACAGGCAAGAGGATCACTGGTGCTCAGGAGCCAGCAGATCTAGTCTCTGCTAAAAAGCATGAGATGAAAAATTGCAGGTGTGGCTATAACAACGTGGGTATGAGGATGAAAGCCTGTGGCAAGACTGAAGAGGATGGGATGTCTCTCCCGGAGCTCAGAATCTGGGTGAGGTCATCACTGACACAAACACTGTACAGGAAAACCAGCTTCTACGTGAAAGGGAATGGGTTGCTCAGTGGTCTTCCTGGCTGGGCATTCATCAACCAGCTGAGAGATGAGTTTGCCTTTACCCAGAGCCTAGGTTATCCTAACTTAAAAAAATGTTTTCAAATTTATTTTCATGTGTATGAGTGTTCTGCATGCATGAGTTCCCATTGCCACATGAGTGTCGGATGCCTGTGGAAGTCAAAAAAGGATATCGGATTCCTTGGGGCTGTAGTTACAGAAGTGTTGGCTGCCAAGTAGGTGCTGGGAATTAAATCTTAGTCCCCTGGAAGAGCGCCCAGTACTCTTAACTGCTGAGCCATCTCTTCAGCCCTGCTAGCCACTTGTTACAGAGCTATCTTAAGCAGCTAAGATCTGTTTCCTGGTGAATATTAACTGGAATGGGCTATTATTCAGAAGCTTTGGTAGACATCTCTCACTATAATTTCAATGTGACTTTGTCCATTTGGCCTGTCCTTTAGTCAGTTCTGTAGAAGTTGTTTTTCTTTTTTTCAAGCTTGTCTTGGTGATTCACTTCATCAATATAAAAGATATCTTTAAAAATGCTATTCTTCCCCTCTGTGTAGCAAAAGCAGAAAATGACATACTTACTTAGCAGAAGCCCTGAATGTGAAGCCATTTTATTAACTATAGTGCTGTGACTTGAAGCCCTGCAAAAGCCATAGATGGAGGTGAGCAATAGGGGAACCTGTTTAAATGAATAATCTACAAAGAAAACCCTGGAGACATGGGGAGAAATAGCCAGAGGGACAAGCCCTGGAAGAAGCCAGGAGACAACAGTAACAGCAAAGTAAAGCCGGAACAGCATCGGCTTAAGGGAAACGGCAACTGGAGCCACCCAGAAAGGCATCCTGACTCAGCTGGATTCTCAGAAATTTGGTTCCTGCTCTCTCCTTACCTCAGCTTTGCCTGACTCGAGTTCCAAGAATAATCTGAATGAATATTCCTTGCTTTAAGTGACCACCAGATGACCCTGTCAATATTTATTTCTGTGACCAAAGAATGTCCAGGCTTCTCTGATCCAAATCTCCCACTCACATTCTTATCGCCCCGTCATCAGAAAGAAATCCTCGCTCCCCACGCTGCTCTCTTTGTGGTTCCTCATCCTTTAGCCCTGATGGGGTCTCGGCTCTTTGTCAAAGCCACAGAACTCTCTGCAGTCCCCGAGAAGGCTGACCAGTTTTCCCTCCTGTGTGTCCTGTTCCACCCGGCTGTCGGGTTGTGCACACGGCGTTCTTGCTCCTGGCCCTCACCTCCACAGCACCGCTGCTGCAAAGCTTCTCTCCCCGGGCTGTATCCCTGTCTTCGTCAACTTCCTATTACTCTAACAAATACCTAGGACAATCTTATACAGAAAAATGGTCCATTTCAGCTTACACGTTTGGAACTTTCGGTCCATAATCTGTTGGCTTCTTTGCTTTTGGGTCAGCAGATAAAGGGCTTAGCAACTGAAAGAGCCATTCAGATAATGATAGAAAGGGTTGGCATCTCCATACTGCCTTGAGTACATGCCTCCAGGAATTTAAAGATCTTCTACCAGGTTCTACCTCTTAAAGGTTCTGCAATCTCCCAACAGAGCCACACTGGGGTGCACACCTCTACCATGTGATCTTTTGGGGGAATTTATGAGCTAAACCATAGCAACTTCCCTCCAGACATCCCTGCTGTGGTCTTGTCTTTTGCTCTGGGTCATTTTCACATTCTTTTGAAGACCAACACAGGTTTAGTGGAGGTCTCCCCTTGGTTATTTTGCCATTATTCCTGGTAAGGTTAACTAGATGGGTGGCCCATCTCCTCCTAGGCCCTCCACATCCATCAGCCTCTTCATCCCCAGGGAGCTTGTCTTCTGTCATTCCACTTCAGTTACTGTTAGACATTCTCTCTTCTCTTGTCACTTAAAAGAGCAGCACCTGCCAATCACCTTAACCTCAAACTTTCTACTCCTACATTTTCAGTCTCCACCCCATCATACCTGTGATGGCTCCCTGGTTGTCAACAGATGACACTTGGAATGAACTACAATCCAGAAGTGGAGGGCATACCTGTGACCCAGATCTTGAGGCTGGAAGACACAAGCTTCTGATCTTGACTTGGGATGACACACACTTTTGTTCCAGATCTTGAGGCACAGTGGCCATGAAAAACTTAGGCCCAAGCAAGGTGGTACACACCCTTCATTTCAGGAGACAGAGGCAAGCAGATGTCTGAGTTCAAGGCCAGTCGGGGACAGAGCAAGTTCCAAGAAAATCTTAGATTCAGGAGTGTGGTAGACACCTTTAATCTGGGCCATACCTTCTGCTGGAGGCCTGCATAGGGAAAAAGGAAGGGTTTGTTCATGCTTTGCTTGCTTGCATTTATCTGCCAGCACATCTGTTGAAACCCACTTCTTCATGATTCCAGCTTATACAGAAGACCAGCTGGAATACCTAGCCTGGTGGGGCTGAGCAACCACTAGATTCTTGGACTTCCCTTAACAGCTGCCCATTGTTGGGTGAGTTGGACTATAGTCATCAAAATAAATTCCCTCAATATAGAAAGACATTCTATAAGTTACGTGACTCTAGCAAGCCCTGGTTAATACAATTCCCCAGATCTAAAGATTCTACTTTGCTAAGCACTTTGTCCTATTGGCCCTCCTGCTTTCCACTGTCTCTCTCCCAAGACCCCGATTCCTCTCTTGTCTACCCCGATTCCATTACCCTTCATTACAATTACTTCTTCCTATGCATTCTTACATTTCTAAAGCTTCCGTTGTATTACCTCTGCCTTTCTTGGTTACTATTTTACCTCCATGACAACACACCAAGCAATGTATAAAAGAATTTAATTGGGGACTCACGGTTACATAGAGTTAGAGCCCAGACTATCATGAAGAGGAGTATGGCAGCTGGCAGGCAGGGATGGCACTGAGAACTGACATCTGATCCCCAATAAAGGTGCTGAGAGAAAGCTAACTAGGAATGGTGTGAGCTGTTGAAACCTCAAAGCCAGCCTCTAGGGACATACCTCCTCCACCAAGGCCACACCTCCTAACCCTTCCCAAACAGTTCCCCCAGCTAGGGACCAAACATCTAATGTGTGAGCCTATGGGGGTCGTTCCCATCCAAACCACCCCCCAAATCCATCCTCAGATTTAGAATTACTTCCCCTTTATCTTGTCTACCACCCTTTAGGATCTAAATATGTCTGAAGAAAGACATGGGTATTCTGTCTCCAGATAGTAAGCTCTCCTCAGTGCCTTCAATCCATCCTTGTGTTCCCTGTCACTGTCTTCTTTGATTATCCCCTCTTGCTTTCAAACCTCACTGCCCTCTTCCTGCTTCTCTGGTCTTGGCTCATATTCTTAGAGACAAACACCAGCAGTGCAATCAAAGACATCTTCTCCCTGCAGCTCCCACACACACTCTGCTTCTCCTTCTGTGGGGGCACAGCAGCAGCTCATCTTTCCTCATGAGACCACCATCTTCTCTGTGCCCTAGGCACCTCTCCCACAGCCACCTATGTAAGGTGCTTTCTTACATCTTAGGTTCAAATATTTCTCACACCAACAAATTGCTCTCATTAGCAAAGAAACATTTTTAAAAACCTTCCTGTTTATGTTATTTTCTCCAGGCATCACTCATTTTTCTGCTTCTTTTCACAGAAAAATGCTGAAGCTTTTGTTTAACTTTTGTCTTTGTAGGTAGCATAGCCCCTTAACAGTTACGCTTATTTTCCACTGTGGACATCTCTGTTTAGAGGTCACGGTTACTTACCAACCAGACCACGGTGTCCTAAGAAAGAAGGCAACAAGTAGCCTAACTTTGGCCACGATAAAGTTCCCTACCAGAGGTAGCATTGCTGCAATTGGTAGTGATTGCAGCATAGTAAACCAGAAATACATAGTAAGGGAGAGGCCATAGAGAGGCCATACTGCCACCCACGGAGAGGGGATGGAGGATATAGGAAAACAACATATGTACCACTGGGGTCCCTGAAGGGAAAGAGGTCCAAGGACAGATGACTAGAGTATGTTTAGATTACAGTTTACCCCAAACCCAAATAGAGTTGTTTCAATACATTGAACATTTCTTACCTGCTCATTCATAAATTTTATAAAATACTAAGCAAAGATTATAAGTGAAGTTTAGAGAAAGGTAAAAAGTACTCTAAATTTTTACGTTCTAAGTTGGTGACACACATCAGAAAAATCTTATTAACACCATCAGTTACCAATTTCATACAAAACTAAACCTTTAGTGCTTGCTTCTGCAGCACATTAAAAACTGGAATATACAGAGAAGATTAATATGGTCCCTGAACAAAAATGGTATGCAAATTCCTGAAGTATTCCATAATATAAAAACAACAGCTTTTAGATCCTATTATGGGTAAAGGTACTTGATGCCAAGGCTGGCAAGCAGAGTTACATCCTGGGTCTCAGAGGGTGGAAAAAGAGAACTGTCACCCACAAACTGACCTCTGACCTCTACATGTTCACAGTGATGGCCACGTTACACGCAGACACACACAGAGACACACACAGACACGCGCACACACACACACACACACACACACACACACACACTGAGAAACATAAAGACAGACACACATGCACACATATTCACACATATACATATATACACACAGAGAGACACAGAAACACAGAAACCCCCCCACACACATACATGCACATGTACACACAAATAAATGTAATTTTAAACTTTTAAGTTAATTCTCATACTTTCCTACAAGCCCAGTATAGGAAGTTAAGCACAATCAAAAATGTTCAAACATGCATTGCTTTTAAAAACAAAAATGGGTCCTCAAAGTTTATCTGTAAAGGTTTGCTATATGATTTATTTAGTAGAAGGGCAATTGTTGATAATCAAATATATTAATTTTTCCATTCTATTGAACAACAAAGCAAAATGAATAAAACAGACGGGGCCAGGACCTCTTGGGAGGTCTTGGGAGGTCTTGGGAGGCCCTCATCTTCAGTCTTGGGAGGTCTTGGGAGGTCTTGGGAGGCCCTCATCTTCGGAACTGCTGCTTGCATTTCTAACACATGATGAGCTGTTTATAATCCGGGTGCTTTTAGACTTCAGCTCATTTAAATGCACAAGCAAAGGGCTTGAAGCTAGAACTGTAAGCAGCATGGATACAACAGACAAATCCAGACCAGATGGTTCCCGCTGAGTGGGGTGGGCTGCTGCTAAGGCGGGGTTATCTAGGGATTTCTCCTCCCTGAAATCTTCAAAATTATCTTCCTGATTTAAGGTCCTGAGGCCTGAAAGTCTACCTTGAATAACAGGAGCTGGCAGAAGACAGCGTTTCTTCGGACTACCCGTCTCCTCTTCCCATGCCTGCTGACAGCTTTCCGACTGTCCTTATGGATCTCCACAGTTGTCCTTGAAGCAGCTTAGGATAGATTGATTCTAACCCTGAACCTGAAGGCAGTTATGAGACTCAGTGCTGGCCAAGGAGTGCAGTTGGTTACTGCACAGTCACACAACACAAAGGGACACAGGTGTAGGACTATGGAAGGGGAATTTCAAAAGAGACAGTTCTCCTTCCCCCTAACTCAGCCCTGATTGTTGGAGGCAGCTTCGCATCTCCCACTTAGAATGCCGGCCAAGGGGCTGGGGTTACTAGAAGTCTTTGAAGCCTCTTGCCCCAGTCCTCAGAACCAGCCAACACCTCTCTTTCATTATCCAGCTACCTCGATGCTCTAAGATGACTCATTAACTCCATAAGCCTGGTCTTCACGTTTCCCACACCAGTTCCACGAGGCATGGTTCAGGAGACTCATGCTGCCCTTGGTATATGTGGGACATCAACACTGCTGCCATGCACACAGGCTGAGGAAAGAGACATCTATTTGCAAGGAATTGAGGAACTTGCTTTTTATTTGGCCTCCTGGAAAGAAGATGAATGGATGTGTGGTGTGAGACGGTGAGCTGTGTACAGACAGCCTGGTTCCAGTGGAGCACAGGCCTGGAACCCCAGTGGCCCTAAGGGACAGAAGGTATTCAGCTATGTTTCCTGGGTCTCTGACCCCTGTCACAGCTACAGCCTCCCTCAGCCCCCTGTAGAGAGGTGTGTAGCCAAGTCATCAGTCATGTAGGAAATGCCCCAAGCTTCTGGTATTTTGTCTGGACCCCTCCCCCCACAGTTACCTGGCAACAGCCTGGGGTTCAAGCAGTCAAACTCCCCAAATCCACCTCACCCAGTGGCCCTAGCTCCAAGAGGACTCGGGACCCCATTTTTTGCCCCACAGTGTAGTGGTTTGAATATGTTTGGCCCTGGGAGTGGCACTATTTGGAGGTATAGCCTTGGAGTTGTTGTGTCACTATGGGCATAGGCTTTAAGACCCTTGTCCTAGCTGCTTGGAAATCACCCTTCTGTTTGCCTTTGGATGAAGATGTAGAACTCTCAGCTCCTGCTACACCATGCCTGCCTGGATGCTGCCATGTTCCTGCCTTGATGATAATGGACTGAACCTCTGAACCTGTAAGCCAGCCCCAATTAAATGCTATTTCTATAAGAGTTGCCTTGGTCATGGTGTCTATTCACAGCAGTAAAACCCAAACTAAGACAGGACATTTAAGTTTTCCCATAGCCATAATAGGTTGTAAGTATTCTCTTGCTGCACAAAGAGAAAAGAAGTTCTAAACTCTGTAAAGATGGTACAGGTGATGTCATCAACAAAGATCTTCACTTCCATCGTTGGACATCTTCGGTGGCAACCGACAAAATTTGAAGGAAAGGGTGGGTCATTTCTCTCAATATTGTCCATTTCCAAATCTGACAAGGTTCCGTGAGCGATGGTGGTCTGCAGAGGGAGAAGCGTTTAACAATGGGTCTGTCTTACAAGCATGAGAAGACTGACCTCAATCTAGCTGAGCACTTTGCTCCTTCTGATCAGATCTTCTCTAAAACCTGTAATGCATGTGACCATGAGTGTCAGGTAACAGTTGCGTTAGAAGCAGCAGTCACATGGGAATCTAGGGCAGGCTACTCCTGCAGAGAAGGGTAACCACAGGAGTCTTGAACCCCCAGAGTGAACTTGATATGTCGGAGGCAGGGAAAGTCAGCGAGAGAGAACTCTTTTCAAATGAGTCAGGAACAAATGGTCAGAGACTTGTGGCATACTGTAACACACAGTGACAGCTTCTGGTTCAGGCAGAGGTCCTGAATGGATTCACTGGATGAAACTCCAGGTGACATGCAGGGCCACCTCCCTCCAGACTTTCCTTGCTTTTACAGCTTCCAGAGGATTCCTGGACTCCTCAGCTTCGGTCTGGTCTTCCATCCTCAAAACTGCTGGGTGTTCAAATGTCTGTGACCTACCCTCTTCTTTTTCTCCTAAGAACCTCTGTGATGTCATCACCCTCACCCCTCATCACCACACACAGAATACGGGGTGCTCTCCATTCCGAGGTTTCTTAATCAATCTGAAAACGGTCTCTTCTGGCACATACACAGGGTCTAGATTTTTTATTTATTTTATTTTATTTTATTTTTTTTTAGAAAATGAATAAGTTGTGCAAGCAGAATGTCAAAGAAAAAAACAGTGGAGAAAGTCAGTCAGTCAGTTAAGAGGGAGGGGACTTCCCAGGGCAGGACTTGATCTGATGAAAATGTTTCTCAAGGCCACTCCAAAGGTTGTATGGGCAATGGAGGTGGCACTGATAAATTGGAAGCAAGAAGGCAGGAAGCTAATGCTGCAAGTTAGGGGCAAGGCGCTGGGCACCCTGGACTCCAGGGAAGCTGGGAAGCTTCTCTGTGCTTTACAAGAGTTACTATAATAAAGCTAATATTCCAGGGCAACATAGAGCTGTAATGATACAGACAAGAGACTCAGTATAGTGTTCAGCTTACAGTGCTCAAGCTGTGGTAGCTATTGGTTTGCTCTGCATTTGAAATTATGTTTTCTAAACGAGTTAGAGTATTAAGAAGTAAAAGGAACCTTAAGGATTGGGAGAGAGGAGCCTGGCCTGTGAGGAGGAGAGAGGAGCCTGGCCCGTGAGGAGGAGAGAGGAGCCTGGCCCGTGAGGAGGAGAGAGGAGCCTGGCCCGTGAGGAGGAGAGAGGAGCCTGGCCCGTGAGGAGGAGAGAGGAGCCTGGCCCGTGAGGAGGAGGGAGGAGCCTGGCCCGTGAGGAGAAGCAGTTTGCTCAAGGATGCTCTGTAGACCAGATAGCTACCGTGCAACACATCCAGGAGAAGAACAGCCATGTCTTGTCCTTAAATCTCCAGAAGAGGCAGCTTGGAGCTCTGCAGAAGTACACATTGTGAGACAGGCAGATAGAGTGGAGAGGGGTGGGGTGCAGTGGGTAGGTGAGACACACTTGCAGATGGTATCCAAACACCTATTCTCAAATCCTATTACACTACTTATTGGCTGTTTTATCTGGAGAAAGACTCCTAATCACTCTTGACTTCCTTTGTTTCTGTGAAGAATGATTATAATATGACACCACACATACAGTTAAATGAGAAATTCATTTTGTAATCTGCCAAGACCACGAAATAAGCAGGCTCTTGGCCTCCCCTCCAGCCTCATCTGCTTTCTGTCCCCCTCCAACCCAAAGGCTTCAGAGCCTGGTGTTGTCTGCTGAATACCAATTCCACCTTTCCCAGGGCTCTGCCTGAGGAATCCCCTGTCAGAATAACACATCTCATCATGTTTGTCAGTTTCTGCTTCTGAGTCTGTCAATATTCCCCCCACAAGCTGACATTCCAACACATAATGTGCTTTCTCCAATAATGTAAATCAGAGTGTTCATTTCTCCAAGCCCTAGTCTGCTTGCAAATTCACTTGTTAGAAACTGAAACTCAGTGCAATAAAAATATCTGTACTCTTCAAAATGATAGGATAGATCTGAAGTTGTATGCAACTGAGAAATATTTATAGCAAAGGCAGTCTAAGAATAAGTATTCACAAATATATTATTCCTTACATAACAGGGTTTGGACAGGTTTTAAAAGTATTAGGGATGACAAGATGTTGGTCAGGTAAGAGGACATAAGCTAATGCTACTATCATCCGTGATGACCTAAGATGATGGCAGCATGTTCGAGCAGTCACACAGGGGGACTTCCAGTAACGCCAGCCCATTATCTGATTTTCAAATGGCAGCACCCTACTCTGAATATGACGTGATACCCTCTCTCCCATGGGCTTTGTCTTCAGAACGAGCTCCCAACTGTGATGATATCAAATGCTGCCTGCCCTGTAGTAGGCTTCCCTCCTCCCGGGGGAAAGCCCCTGTCTGGCTTTTCTATGTTAGTCTGTCTGGAAATAAGTCAGCCATTCAATATGTCTAATGAGACGGAAGTGGTTCTCTGAGGAAAACCTTAGTCCTGTAGTGAATAAGAATAGCTCAGCAATGCCAGGGCAGCAGGCATTGTCTGCTAAACAAAGAGACAATAGAAGCACTAGGGTAGGGTAGCGGGATATAGGAGTGCTTTGTGTGTGTTCCTGTTTGCTGGGGTTCCAGGACGATCTGAGGAAACGTGAGCCATCTGTGAATAAGTGAGTGCAGAGTGGAGGGAAAGCCGGCCACTCCTTCCGGGGAAGTCTGTGAGTTTTGGATCTCACAGGTGAAACTTCACAGTCACTGGAAATAAAGATGACTGACTTCCCCTCCCAGCAAATATTCCTGTTGGTTGCTCTCAGACAGGGCTCAGGAATATCATAGATGTGTATGTAGCTGAAAGGATGGGGGAAGGTTTGAAAGAGAGACTAACTTAGCAGGAAGTACACGAGTCCGTAGCAGACAGAGGAGCTGGTTAATGGTGTGATAGAGATCAATAGGACTGCAGTGTTCAAAAGCCCGCAGGGCACGAGATCTGGATCTTCCAGTGAACAAAATACATGGAAAGAAAGATAAAGAGGGAAAGAAAACTTACAGAATAATAATAGACACAAAAAACATATCAAACAAATACAGAGCATGTACCTTATTTCGATGTTAGCTTGAATAAGCAAGTATTTCAAGAAAAAAAAAATCCACGAGACAGCTATTTTATTGAGACAATAGGCTTAGCTTTCCTGTGCCAGACAAAGAACTATAGGCAATTAATGATACCTTTTCAAGGTATGAGCCCCTAACTTGTTATCTAATACCAAATGGTAGAGATACCACAATCATGACATCATTGCATATATGAATATGTATGTATCTATATGCATATAGATAAAAATGTGAATATGTCACATAAAAAAAGAAAAGGAGGCCATGAATTTACGAAGGAGGGAAACATAGGAGAGGTTAGAGGGAGAAAAGTCAACAGAGGAAAGGCTATGACTGCATTTTAATTAACATTTAAAAATACCAAAAAGGGAAAGAAACAGGATCCACGAGACAACTGGAAACAGAATGAAGACTTAAAACTGTAAGGCTTATCTATAAAACTTCCATAAAGAGGAGGGAGGGGAGGGGAGGGGAGGGGAAAAAAAAACCTTCCATAAAGAAAGAAGCACAGAGGCAGGGGACGGGGACAGTCTGGGTTGTACAGCAAGAGCCTCCTTGCTCAGGTTAATCACTTGTTAAGCAGAGTGAGAATTTTGTGTGAGTTTACAGCACTGGCGGTCTAACCTAGGGCCTCCAGTGTGACAGGCAAGTGCTCTACCCCTGAACTCTGTTCTCAAGCCTCTCAATGTGAGCTTAGAGCTTATGGCCCAAACTCAACGTGCTTAAGAGACAGGGGTCTGTGTTTTCTACTTCTAAACACAATCTCCCTTTGGTCCCACTTTCTCCTGAATGGGAGGGGAGCTTGTAAGATCAAACCAGAAATACCCCTATTTCAAACACGGGCTGTTCGCGCACCCCACGAATCATGAGAGACCTGTCTTGATGCAAACTGCAAGAGGGATTTTAATCGGAGCTCTGGGACAACCCGTATCCCACGCAGGGGACAGGGGGGTCGACCACAAGGCTCGAAAATTAGGAGCTTTTATAGCAATGGGGTAGGGGGGTTGGGGAAATTGGCGCGGTTTCACATGATTGGCTAGTTTAAACATCAGCAAGATACCCAGGTAGCTAACTCTAAGAGACAAGGTGGGGGGAAGGGGGAGGTAATCTACCTAACAGTTAAGTCATGTGCTACCTTAGGCAACCTCCTGGGGCATTGAGACATTCCACAGAGGTCTCTGTGACATTCAGAGGGCGTTGGGCTATTCTGTGATTGTTCCAGGAAAGGCTTGCCCCGTAGCTAGGGCCATTGATTAGTTTAAAGGTTCACTTTCCCTCCTGACACAAGGGACTCCATTTTGTCTTTGGTTACATACTACTCTTTCAAGCTCAGCTCTCGCATCTGCTCAAGCTCTTACTCAAGGCTGTATCTCAGTTGGAGAGACTTTGAGGATTGGAAGGTAAGTGTGAGCTTCTGAAATGAAGCTGTATCTGCAGGGCCGGGTTGACTGAGAGATTGGCATGTCGCAGGTCCAGAGGCCAGTTACCTTATCTTGAGGTAGTTCTAGCCCCAGAGTAGTCAGTCATTTCTTGGCCACCTCTGTGCCAGAACTAATGCCCTCTAACTAATAGATAAACACCCTTTGAAATCTATAATAGCAAACTACTAGCTTCCACCAACCCAAAAGCTAAGAGTGTCAGCAGGCAGCATCACGGGCCTATTGCATAGCTTCCCCATCTCATGAAAGCCACCTTTCTGCTGTGCCCACCGAGGCAGTTTAAATTTGCCATGGTTTGTTACTTTCTTTGTTCCGTGAAACTGTAATTCGTGAAACTTCTTCCATGTTGGAACATGAAACAGGGGATAACCTAAATCTGTTCCATGCCATGGTCACCCCAAAAGGCTCCGAATAAACCATCTTGTATTCTCTTTAGGATGAGAGCTGTGACTTTTGCATTGACACAAGCATTGGGAGTGGGGGCAGTCTATCTCATTTTCAGTGTACATAATGACCATCTGTTGAGCCAACCACCGGGCCTCACCACCTTTCTCTTCTCTCTTTTCTCTGTTGTCAGGTTGTCTAATAAAACCTAGACCAACCAGAGGCCCCTTTGGTCACAGCTACTCTCACCAGTGTTGCATCCATGAGACCCTTCTAAACCCTTCTAGATCACTGCTTCTCTGTACCCCAACATGAGACCCTTATAGATCATTGCTTCTCTGGGAATCAATCCTTCTAGAGGACAAGATGCTGGTTTCTGCTTCTGTTGAACCTCAGAATCTCAGTGAGACTTAATTGCTCCCCAGAGCATCCTAATCGCAGAGATGCCACAGGGCTTCTTTTCTTCAAGCAGCTACTCATTCATTACTAACCATTTCTCCAACCCTGCCTTCTCTTCTAGCCAAGAAATCGCACCCTCCACAGCAGAAGCCAAGATGCCTTGAATATTCTTTTTCCTTGGAAACTCAAATGAGGTCAGGTGTTGTCGGAGGGGGTCATGGAATGAGGTGGGGCACCTTTCTGTCTGCTTTCTCCTGACTTAACACTTCACTGAGTCAATGGCTATAGACCACGTGGCAGGTCAATAGAGAGAGGAAGCACTAGGAAAATCTATCTAACTCTTTCAAATGTGTTTTCTTCCATTACTACAGTGCTCTAATAGAGGAAAGTGTACAACAGAGAGTGATTTGGCATTCTTCAAGTTTTTCTAGCTGGGCAAGACAGTTAGTTGTGTAAGTTCTAGAACATCCAGAATATAAGGTGGGTGAATGTCATGACTTGACTCAGCCCCAGGCAAGGACAACTGAACATACAAATGTTGTCCTCATATGACGGCAGAAACAGATGGACATGCTTCTGTCTCTCCACAATGTCCAGATTTACGAAATAATAAAACCCGACAAGCTAGGTTGGTTTGGTTGGCTGCCATTTAGAATGTAGTTGGAGTCACTTGATATCTAGTCCTTGGCAAACACAAGTTTTTTTATTATAGTCTTAATCACTACAGCATCCAGATCACACATCATGCTTCGCATGGCTTGGCCTATGCATGTATCCATTTGTATCTTTGGAGGCTACAGAAGAGTTCAGAGAGACAGAGACAGACACGGATGCAGTCACAGCCACTGCAAGTGGTTGGATAGGACAATGAGGAGCCCAGCGGAGGTCGGCTAGAGGTCCACAGAGTTAGGCAGCAGAGCATCAGGGCTGTGAGGTCGAGTTGAGTCACAGAGGAACAGAACGACAGACTCACAGGGTGGAATGAGCCTGGATGGATGGACGGTGGGCAGCAGCGGGGCTATGCTGGGTCACAGCTTCTGGTATGGTTGGGAACTCTTTGCCTGGGCTGTCTGTCCCTTGATGTACACACTAGGTAGTCAGGTGACTGTTGGGGGTGTGGGGTGGGCATCAACCTTTATAACATTAGGCGTGTTCTCATCATGGGGTCCAAGTGAGAGTGTTATGCCTGTCATCGGTGTGGCATGCTTAATAGGTCTGGGTCCTGGTTTCTTTGATATAGTTTTAGTATATACACTTGTTCATGTGTTCCCAGCCTACCTGGCTAACTTTATAGATGACAACTTTCACCTTTAGGAGTGAGCCACCAGTCTGTGCCTTGTGGGCGGTGCTGGACAGGGTCTATTTACATACACAGAATGCAGACTCATCTCGCTTCTGTGTGTCTGTTCACAACGGAGTCATATGTTGCTTGCTACATGGAATCCCCAGGTCAAGGCACAGCTGGGAAGCTGCTGTTCCACAAAATATGGAGTGAGCGAGAGCAGGGCTCAGCCTGACCTTCCCACAGTCCACAGAGTTTTCCCCAAAAACCTTTGGAAATATACAATAGGAGTGTTCAGCCGGACTATACAACGAGTGACGTCAGGGAGCTCAGAAGCAATGAGGGAGGGCGGGCAGCACCCACAGTCACTGTACGTCACATTTTCATTAGAATGCTCGGGTCGTGAGAAGAGCAGTTTTAAGCTACAGAACAGGAACTGGTAAATATCCATGCTTTAAGATTCAGGCTGTTCTGGGGCTGGTGAGATGGCTCAGCGGGTAAGAGCAACTGACTGCTCTTCTGAATGTCCTGAGTTCAAATCCCAGCAACCACACGGTGGTCACAACCACCCTTAATGAGATCTGACGCCCTCTTCTGGTGCATCTGAAGTCAGCTACAGTGTACTTGTGTATAATAATAAATAAATCTTTGGGCTGGAGCAAGCAGGGACTGAGAGAGCGGAGTTGACTGGAGTGAGCAGAGGTCCTAAAACTTCAATTCCCGACAACTACAGATCACAATCATCTGTACAGCGACAGTGTACTCACATACATAAAATAAATAAATTAATCTTAAAAAAAAAAGATTCAGGCGGTTCCATTCACTGATGTTTAAAAACCACACTCGTTTGTTCATTTCACCATCCACTCTTTCAGAATGTCAGGAGTCACCGTGCTGCTGGTCATGGGTCTGAGAACATCCAGGCTTTGCAGCGGTTTTCTTCCTAATTCTAGTTGATCAGTCTATGGATATGCATCTTGTAAAACCACCAAATCACTAAACACAGTGGTTGGGAACGTTGATGGAATGTGTAGCCGGGAGGTATGTGACTGGGGAAGGAAATGTTATTCATGCTTTTTCTTCATTGAACAGGCCGGGCTCAGAATGAAAAGGCCTTTTATCGGTGTGTAACTGTGCGAACAGAACACAGTAATGGGGCAGCGTTGTGCCCAATGGCCAGGTTAAAGGCCACTGAGTTAGAGCTGGTCTAATGAATTTTAAAAGCATCATTCGAACTCGAATCCGGCAAGTAGCAGAGGAAGAAATTCTGCAGCAAACACTCCGTCCCCTGTGCTTTCTAACCTGCACACACTCAGACTGGCTTGCACTCTGAGTGCAATGAAAACCTCAAAACAAACATCTCTTTGAGCCTGAAGAAAAAGCTCTAACTGTAGTCTAATAGGTCGGGAGCCTGCAGGCCTTGGGCACTAACTGTAGCCTAATAAATAGGTCGGGAGCCTGCAGGCCTTGGGCACTAACTGTAGTCTAATAGGTCGGGAGCCTGAAGGCCTTGGCATCACCTGCATTAGCGGATTGAGAAAGCAAACCAACCACTTTCTTTACTTGGGTTAGAAAAAAACTAACCTTCCACACCCTGTACATCATGAATTCTTTTCAAATAGATATGAGATATTGAAACTATTAGCTAAATTTCCTTTAGCTGGTGATAATTATAGAGCTTGAAACCAGTTGAATTGGGTCACTGGCTAAATAGAAAGCCCTCCTTTGTGAGGGGCTGGGTGATTCTTTACTCCCCAATGCCAGCTGTAATTTTGTTATTGACAGACCAGCTAATGGGTCAATGCTATTTTCAAATGAAATATAAACAGATATACCCAAATGAGCTCCTTCTGGAGACGGGGCACTTTGGAAATCCAAGAGAAACAGAGAGACGGCCCTCATCATGGCGCTGTGGGCACCGCACATGGCATTATGGGTTTCACACATCAGTCTTTCATTCAAATCACATTGTGTGACAGTATATGTCTATGCAAACCTGTGCAAGAATGTGAGAGGAAAGTGGAGAAGAAGCTGTGTTTGCAAAGACTGGTTGGCTGATTAGCATTTCAGTCCTGGGGAGAGATTAAAATGTTTCAGGTTCACATGCTAATCTCCTGCTCTTGGACTAGTTCTAGCCTCCCCAGAACAGCCATTCCCCACCCACCACCTCTGTGTCTGGACTAATGCCTTGTGACTAAGTGATATAAACCCTTTAGAATCCATTGACTTAGCAGACCATTAGCTTCTACCAAGTCAGGAGGTAAGAATGTCACCAGACTGCATCTTGAGCCTGTGAAAAAGCTCTCCCACCTCCTAGTGCCCACCTCTCCGATGCACACACACAACAGGGCCCACCTCTCCGATGCACACACACAACAGGGCCCACCTCTCCGATGCACACACACAACAGGGCCCACCTCTCCGATGCACACACACAACAGGGCCCACCTCTCCGATGCACACATACCAGTGCCCACCTCTCCGATGCACACACCAGTGCCCACCTCTCCGATGTACACACACACCAGTGCCCACCTCTCTGATGTACACACACACCAGTGCCCACATCTCTGATGCACACACCAGTGCCCACCTCTCCGATGTACACACACACCAGTGCCCACCTCTCTGATGTACACACACACCAGTGCCCGCCTCTCCGATGCACACACACACCAGTGCCCACCTCTCCGATGCACACACTAGTGTGTTGTAAACTTGCCCCCATTTATGACTTTCTTTGTCCTGGAAAACTATGAAACTTCATGAACCTGAATCCATGTTAGAACATGGAATTTGAAGCAGCCTGTATCTGCGTTCCCTGGCCATGGTCACTCAAAATGACTTCAGAATATTATTCCCCTTGAGAGCTATGGTTTTGTGCCAACACAAGTGTAAATAAAGAAGGGTCTTCTTCACCTGGGAGCCATGAAATACCTCTCTGTGGAAGTGATGGGGAGCGGTGACTCAGCCATCCCAGTAAACACAGACCTCCTGATGGAGACAGTTCCATCCAATGATTAACTGCAACAAATCAATTTCTTTCTAAATTTTCCAACTAGTTCCAGGCCAAGTCCATGCTGGCTTCCATTTTCAACAGCTTGCTATCCCTTCCTGAGAGCGAGGTGGATTTTCTCAGGTTTTTTCTTTGCTTTTGACTAGAAATTGGAGTTTTACGTGGAATGGTTCTCCTGGATTTAAATTAACATTTGGAAGTTCTCTCTTACTGCTTCTAGGTTTCACTGAAGAGGTGGTGTGCCTTCTTTCTTTCTAGTCAAAGGCAATGGACCAAAGAAGGAGCAGGAGCCTAGATTTCTGTCATGTGCACCGTGAACATCTTTGCAGACCTGGTTAACATGTAGGACACCCAGCATGTGCTCATATCGACCTGGAGACAGGTATGGCCCTGCACTATTTATCCTCAACACCCGCAGTCCCTACATCACCTTTATGCAGCTAGCTGCTGCTTTTATAATGTTGCTTGAAGCTTGGTGAGATACAGGAAGTCAAGTTCTCTGGCTGAAAATTTGAAATTCTGGCCATCTTCTCTGGTTACCCATCTGGTAGCAGCTCCCTTCCCTTCCCCACACTCTGGGTACCACAGTGCACCACCTGGTCTCTCTTTTATTCGTCAGTTTGAACAACATGAGTTGGGGTGTTCAGATAGCCAATTCAGCCGTGGCTGAGCCTGTCACATTGGCTCTCTCCTCTCCAGATTTGTCACTGCATAAGAGCCAACCAAAGTTTAGTGATTAAAAAATAGTGGCACGTGCCTTTACTCTCAGCACTTGGGAGGAAAAGCAGGCCCATCTCTGAATTTGAGGCCAGAGTACCAGGATAGAGAAACCCTTTTTCAAAAACCCAAGCAAGAGAGAGAGAGAGGGAGAGGGAGAGAGAGGGAGAGAGAGAGAATGGTGGAAGTAGAGAATAGATTCACCAAAAGTTGTCTTCTATCCTCTATATGCATATTATGGAATGTACATGCAAACACACACACACACACACACATACACACAAACACACACACAAATACACACACACATATACATGGGAAGACTGAAGATATGAAATGGCTTTTGACTTGTGGCAAATTGGTTTTTAGGAAGAAACCTGTTTCTTGTGAAAGACCTATCCATCAAGGCTGTGAGTCTCTGCCACCACTCCATAGCTTGGAACTGAAGTAGAGAACCTGTTTCTTGTGAAAGACCTATCCATCAAGGCTGTGAGTCTCTGCCACCACTCCATAGCTTGGAACTGAAGTAGAGAGCCGAGCCGGGGCTGTGTAGAGAAATGACAGGCACTGTCTCTGGACCCTCAATGCTTGGATAGAAGAAGAGCGGGCAACCTCAGCTCTCCCTCCCAACACTGGTTGCCAACATGGTCCACCTCTCCTGCATTCCACTTTGCCTTGGGGAAGATGAGGGAAAGGGTCAGATGGGAGTTCACTGCATTCTTCCCTCTTTGGGAGAGGGAAGCAGTGGGAATTCCTTTCTGTCTGTGAACACATGAACAGTGGGGGCTGTAATGACCCCTGACACAATGTCCATGCTGGAAGGTTTTAAGAGAGGATGTAGAACCATTTGACTAGGTGGGCCAGGCTACCCTACCAACATGGGCTTGGCTGGGCCCTGAATAAAGGCCAACCCTCTTTAACCTTGTTTATGTCAAATGTCTCCTGGAAAATGCTGTGTTTGTGCAACTCATGGCTAACAACACTGTTTATCAATGGAGAATCTTTGTTTAGGTGTTGTCTTAGTTAGGATTTTACTGCTGTGAACAGACACCTTGGTCAAGGCAACTCTTAGACAACGTTTAATTGGGGCTGGCTGACAGGTTCAGAGGTTCAGTCCATTATCATCAAGGTGGGAACATGGCAATGTCCAGGCAGGCATGGTGCAGGAGGAGCTGAGAGTTCTCTATGTCTTCATCTGAAGGCAGCTAGGAGAAGACTGGCTTCCAGGCAGCTAGGATGAGGGTCTTAAAGCCCACACCCACAGTGAAACACCTACTCTAACAAGGCCACACCTTCTAATAGTGCCACTCCCTAAGCCAAGCATATACAAACCATCACAGGTGTATACTTCAGTGTCTGTGTTCGTAATCAGTTCTAAAATATAGTCAGGGGTGCTTGGAGTGGACCCCACATACCTGACCCAAAACTGGTGGCTGCTCTTAAAGTTACTTAATTTTATTTTATTTTATTTTTTGACTTGTGACTTTGATCGTATCAAAAGAAAAAAATTGCCTTCATGGGATTCTAAAGAAAGTCACCGGGTGATGCTACATAATGTGATGGGTGGCCTTGGCTTAGCTTATCCTACAAAGTCCCATGTTTCATGGTCTTATCTTATTTTATTCACATCTTCTTGGTATTTTTAGAAACCAACTATCTTAAGAGCAAGCACTTGTTTCTCCTTCCAGAAGAAAGAAAAATTGGAAACTTTCAGAGAAATAAATTACATTAGTAACCTCAAGGGGGTCTGTTACTTACACAGCTTCAGAACCAGCTACGTAAGCACCATAGACACAGAAAGATCTGAGAATATTTACTTGAGTAAGGCAGGGTTCCTAGTAAAAGGGAACACAATCCGATTAGTTTAGAAGAATATTTAACAGAGGATGTTAAGAGTACCAGAGGCTCAATATGAAAGGCCGTGTTGTTGGGAATCAGGTGTAAACCGCATTAGAGGCACCATGGCAGCGAGACACTGTAGCTCATACAAATGGGGAAGACACAGGACACCAGGACTCAGGCTACCCTGCACTGAGGACGGGGCCATTCTCCACTGTACGGTTCCCGTATTTTCCTCACCTCAGCTAAGGTTTGCTTATGTAAGACTGACTCAAGGCCGCCTGCCTGTTCCCAGCTGCCAGAGAGGCCAGAGTGATCTCAGGAAGAAGAAAGTACTACACACACTAGGTCAAGGAGGCCAGGGGACACTAAGCCTGGGCAAAGTGACATCAGCCTTTCCCTGCTTATCCAACAGCAACACTCAAGCCCCTTCCCCACAGACATGGCTGACTCTTTATTCTCTCTGGTTTTGTTTTTTCTAATTAATTAGTTTTGATCCAGGATCTGACTTTGTAGTCCAGCATGGCTTGGAGCTCACTATGTCACCCGGCCTAGCCTCAAACTCATGGTAATCCTTCTGTCTCAGTCTCTGGTGTACTGAGATTCCAGGTATGTGCCGCCATATCTGACTCTCTGAATCATGGCAGAGCTCAGTGCTCTGGCACAAGTCTCACACTTCCTCCTCGGGTCCTCCCTCTGTGATTCTCAGCTCTCTCTCTAGATTTGTGAAGCAGAAAGCTTCTCATGTGTGAGACCGTGTCATGACTAAACTCAGTCATGGAGGCAAATTACATACTGAGTACCAGAAGGAAGGAAGTCAGGGAGGAGGCGATGGTGGGTGGGGTTGACGGTGTAACTTCTATCCTAGGCTAGCAGCCTAGAGAACTCCCTGGCACTTGGAGTGGCTGGACTTCTTGTTCTATTTAGGCTCCCTACTTAGATTAGAAGAGCTTTTTCCCTATCACAGAGAATTGTACTTAACCAAAATGCACTGTTTTTCAAGTTGTTTGCATACGAACAGGCTAAGTTGGAGGGTAATTATTATCACAGGGATTGCTCATTTTTGTAAGCAGATTAATGACAGGTATAAATATAATATACATTTGTATTTTATACTACTGCTAAATCCCTGTATTTATTTACCATTCTCTGCAAGAATGAAAATAAAAGCCAGGGATGATGCTAAATGCCTGGGATCCCCACACTGGAGGGGCAGAAACAGGTAGATCAGTTCAAGGCAAAGCCACATCCTGGTAGAGGTTAAGACACTCAGGGCTGCATGAGATCCTGCCTCAAAATAAAATATAGATTATAGTTACCTCTTAATAATCCTATTACTCTGAGCTGTAGTGAAAGTTATCAGAGATATCTGGACTCAGCACAGTGAAAATATCTATTGAAAGTTCACTCTCCTTATGCCCTGACCACTGCCCCTTCATTCTGAAGGCAGTAGTTTAATTATTACAGGCCCAGAGAATGGGTACCCACTTTGAATCATGGCAGAGCTCAGTGCTCTGGCACAAGTCTCACACTCTTAAGTGTGGAATGTGGCACCACACACCCCTTCTCCACCCTCAAAATCATGAGTTGAAATAGGGCTTTCGGCCCTTGAGATCTCATGCGGTCCTTAACACCCCGTCTGGATGCTCTACCTAGGGGATAGCCAATCAAGTGTCAATTACTTTCATTCTCCTACAAAAATAGGCATAATGTGAAAAAAAATAGGAAAACTTAACAATAGAAGGGTAACAGACTCAAAGGAAAGGTCACTGCAAGAAACACAACATGACCTTGTACATATTTGCTGGTGGCACACTGTAAAAGGCTCCTGTATTTCTAGTGGTGAGTGGGAGGGAGAAACTCAACCAGTTATAGGATTGGGCATCTTCCAGAAGACGAGTGGATGCTCGAGAGAAATCAGCCCTCCTTGATTATGAGTCTCCTACAAACATGAAATAGGATGGAGAATTATGATTCAGCGTGTCTTGATATTATTGATAAATAAATATTGTTGTTTTCTTATTTTTTTTGTCTGAGTCAGGGTCTTTATATGTAGCCCTGGCTAAGCTGAAACTCACTATGTAGACCAGGTTGTCCTCAGACTCACAGAAATCCATCTGCTTCTGCCCACTGCATTAAAGTTATGGCATGAAATTTCTAATAAAATTCACACATTAGTGGCTTTTATTCTCTTGCTTATCATAGGGATCTTACAGTAGGTTACTTTAACAGAAAAACATTCAACAAAGTTCCAAAAATAATCTAGTCTCTGTGTCGCTCTCTGAGGCTTAACCTAAGGACAACATCTGGACACTGGGATGGTTGAGAACATCTGGGCACTGGGATGGTTGAGAACATCTGGACACTAGGATGGTTGAGAACATCTGGGCACTGGGATGGTTGAGAACATCTGGACACTAGGATGGTTGAGAACATTTGGATACTGGGATGGTATACTTTCATTATACGTGTTTCACAGGTGCTTCTGGGAATATCTGAGTTTGGGGACCAGGTTTAACTCTGAGGGACCCAGATTCCAGTTATCACCTGTTGTCCTCAGAGTGGACTATCAGACTCAGGTTTTTAAAATTTGTAGGGAGATGTTTGCATTTGTGCTCACAAAGCACCCACAGTTTCCTCTTTCTGCAGTGCCACTATGTGGGCAGTTCTTCTCTTGTAAACACAGAGTGTTATCTGGTTCTCCAGAATTATGAGTTTTCCTTCATCTCAGCTATGAGTTTTGATTTCTGAAATATTGATAGAATTTTCCTCTGGCAATATCTCATATTATTTCTTTTTTTTTCTTTTTGGCTAGGTCTCACCTTTGTAGAACAGCCAAATATAATACAATATTTCAAATTTAAATTGAAGCTTATATAAACAATGAATGATATATAAGTATGTTTATCCCAAGCAATGTTGTAGATAAACTTAGGTATTTGAAATTAAAATTTAACTTACTTTAGAAAATTGAAAACATGTTCACATACATACTTATACATGGATGTTTATAGCTGTTATTTGTAAAACCCTCAAAGCATAACTGATGAATGGATTAGCAGATCTATCCTGATGAATGGGAATACAATGGCCACGTGTATTAGTCAGGGTTCTTCAGAGAAATAGAACAGTAAGATGTGATAAGAAATTTATTATTAAGAGTGGCTTACATGGGCTGGCTCAGTGGTTAAGAGCACTGACTGCTCTTCCAGAGGTCCTGAGTTGAATTCCCAACAACCACATGGTGGCTCACAACCATTTGCAATGGAATCTGATGCCTTCTTCTGGTGTGTCTGAAGATAGCCACAACATACCCATTTACATAAAAAAAAAATTTTAAAGGTGGCTTACATGATTCTGGATAGTTGATAGCCCATAATTTGCTGCCTGGAATCTGGAGACCCAGGGAAGCTGATGATGTAATTCAAACCATGTCCAAAGACCCAAGAACTGGGGGATCTGATATTGTTGATTCTGGTCTGAGTAGGAAAAGGTGAAGTGGGGTGCCCTACCTCCACAGGAAGCCAGAACAAGCAACAAGTCTCTCCTCTTTCTCCCATCTTGCTTTACTCACGCCCTCAGCTTTTCAGATGATGCCTTTTCCCATTTGGGAGCGAAATCTGCCTCATTGCAGCCAGAGGCTCAAATATGCATTTCTTCTGGAAATAGCCACACAGACATACCAGAAAGAATGTTTAACAAAATAGCTCAGCTTCCCCTGTTCTAGTCAAATAGACACAAGCAAATTAATAATGACATCACGCAAAGGAACAGTATCAGTCCCCAAAAGAATAATAGGATGGTTTTTACTGTAATATGAGTGACTCTATAAAATATGCTGTGTAAAAGAGGTTATACCGGAGGGTTATATATTTGAGTCTATTTGTGTGAATAAATAGATTCTTGGAAGAGAAAGCAAATTAGTGTTGCCAGGGGCTGGAGGAAGAGAAAAAATGGAGAATAATTGTTAGTAAACACAGGTTTCTTTTGGAGGAGATAAGAACATTCCAGAATTAGAGAGTAATGATAATTACAGAACTCTGTGCTTATATTGAAAATTACTGTTCTGTGTGCATTCAAAAGATAACTCATAAATGTGTTATAGCTGAATAAAAAATACAATAAAAATTAACAATATTCTGAATTATTTGCTAAATCTGGGTGTGTTTTACTGGTAAAACCCAAATAACATCTCTCTACATTCTAGCTGCAAGGAAGCCCTGTGAGAGTTTCTTTGTGGCTCCTTGTGTTAGTCACTGTTCTATTGCTGTGAAGGGATGGCATGAGCAGGGCAACTCTTGAAAAACAAAGTATTTAATTGGGAGCTTGCATACAGATTCAGAGATTTAGTACATTGTCATGGTGTTAGGGAGTATGGAGTCAGGAAGCATAGAAGTAGGCAGGTGTGCTGCTGGAGAAGTAACTGAGAGCTAAGTCTTGATCTGCAAGCAGAGAGAGAGAGAGAGAGAGAGAGAGAGAGAGAGAGAGAGAGAGA
>LR749744.1:590772-687005 GCA_902729485.2 Mus minutoides
TCTTGAAAAACAAAGTATTTAATTGGGAGCTTGCATACAGATTCAGAGATTTAGTACATTGTCATGGTGTTAGGGAGTATGGAGTCAGGAAGCATAGAAGTAGGCAGGTGTGCTGCTGGAGAAGTAACTGAGAGCTAAGTCTTGATCTGCAAGCAGAGAGAGAGAGAGAGAGAGAGAGAGAGAGAGAGAGAGAGAGAGAGAGAGAGAGAGAGAGAGAAGAGAGAGAAGAGAAGAGAAGAGAAGAGAAGAGAAGAGAAGAGAAGAGAAGAGAAGAGAAGAGAAGAGAAGAGAAGAGAAGAGGAGAGAGCAAGCCTGGGTCTGGCATATGCTTTTGAAGCTTCAAAGCTTACCTGAGTGACACACTTCTTCCAACAAGGCCACACCTTCTAATCCTTCTAATCCTTTCAAATGGTTCCACTCCCTGGTGACTAAGCATTCAAATACATGATCCTATGGCAGCCATTCTTAATAAAGCCACCACACTTATGACTTGGAAGTCTATCACAATGTTGATCATCTGTAAATGGTAGATATTACTATAAGTTATAAAATTGACTGCCCTGGATTATTTTTATCTCTCACCCTGACCAGCTGTGACTGTTCCATCACCTGGCTTTGGGTTTTTGCACACAGTTTGTTATTACTAGTTTTGCAGCCATTTTTACTGCCCATCGACATCCCTAGTCTTCTCTTCTGCAGTCTTTGTTCAACAGGGCAGACAGCACAGGACTTTCAAGTTAGACATTAGACAGTGTCGCTTCTTTGCTGAAGATTCTTCATTGATTTCTCACATGACTTGAAGTAAAGGGGAAGAGACCCACACTGAGCAGAAACCTTTGAGTGTGGAATCAAAGTGGAACAAGAGAGACAATGTAACTAAAGCAACACTAATACAAATGGCTGAAGGATGTAGAGCCAGAGAATCTCAGAGCAAACTGTCACATTTTCGGAGTGTGAACAATAGGCGCAGCTGGGCAGGATTATTGTTCAGAAGGTAAAGCACTTGCTACCAGCACCAAGGTTCAGATTCACAAAACCCACATAAAAGCTATGACTATGATAGAGAAGGGTAGAAAATATCTGGAGCAAGCTGTCTAGCCAGACTATCAGAGAGAATGTGTTACAGGTTATGTAAGGTATGAAAGGTAGAGAAGGATGAGGGAAGCTACCCAATGTCATTTTGGATCTTCAACTTGCATGTGCACACATATATGAACACACACACACTCACGCATGTGCACTACATACACATGCAAAAACAAGTGTGTGGATACAAACACAGGAAACTATCTGTGATGTTTCTATCTAAATAATAAGTCAGACAGTTTGTCTAAAGAATAGTGATATTTATTTAGAGTGTCAGGGCATTGCAGCTAGAATACATGTACCTCAAGGGCTGAGGGAAGGAGACATTTTAGAGGCAGAGTGGAGATGGATTGCATCACATACTTGCAGTGACGTTATTGATCATGTTGACAAGAGGACAACAGTCCAGCTTTGAACAGCTGTTGAGTCTTGTTCTCACAAATGCGTATTTCCAAGAGTTGTGAAGGATGCTGACAGAATCTTTGAAGAGTTATCATGCCATTATGTGGGAGAGCATTTTGTTACTACTGCTTGGCTGCATGTACTTTTAGAACTGGTTTTATTTTGATTCTGAAAATCATCACAGATGTGATATAAGCTAAGATTTCAAATAAAAGTGATCGATACAAAGAGACTGAGATCAAACTCCACACAAAGTTATTCTATAGACAAAGACCATTAAAATGAAACATAGTGTCAACCACACACAAAGTTACTCTACAGACAAATACTACTAAAATGAAACATGGTATCAAAACACACACAAAGTTATTCTAAAGACAAATACTACTAAAATGAAGCATGGTATCTTTATTATTTATTTATTGCTTTGTCTTTTTGAGACAACCACTCACGTTGGTAGTCAAGGCTCATCTCAAACTCTCTATATAGCTGAGGATGGCTCTGAGTTCCTGGCCCTTCTGTTTCTATATCTGAAGTGGTAGGATTATAACTGTGAGCCAATGCACTCAGCTTGCACATTTAAAAAATAAGTCAACTATGGGGTCATTAAAAAGAAGCTAAAAGACACTAATGAAATAATGGAAGACATAAGAGAACAAGTTAAAAGTAGTAAAACATAGAAATAAAATGTCCAAATATAAACTCTGTGAAGAATAAAGAGTATGAAGTCGGGACCAGGAAGAATTGCAGAGCAGATAAACACAAGTAACAGGACGTGCCTTAATGAAGGACGGGAAAGGATGTTGTCTTCAGACAACTAGACGGATGTAACAAGTTTAAATGACATATTTAAGATACTCCAAGAAAGAAAATGTAAGAATTCATACCCAGCAAAATGACTTTCACATTAAAAGTACAAGATGCTATTGACATACAAGGGACGGTGCGTCATTCCCCGGAGCCATTTGCAAGCACTAACTCTGAGAGCAAGGCTCAAACAGCCAGAACTAGTCAATAGATGCTACTTCAGTAGCTGGTTGTGAACACTGAAGGTGCTGTTCCCTTTGGACATAGAACTGCTACATAGAAAAGCAGAAAGTAGAGCTAATGCATAGCATGCAAAACCTACCTCACTATTTCAGTAATCATTATTGCTGACCCCAAAGAGGACAACTAACTACAGAACAGAAAATGTTTCCTCCAAAAGGGTCCAGCCTTGGATCCATGACAAGCTAAATATAAAAGGAGAGACAGCAAACGGCAGACACCTCAGCTTGTGCTTCACCTCCAAGCCATCAGACCTTTAGAAATAGGAAACCCCACTCCAGAGAGGTGGATGAGGGCCTAGAAGGGAAGTGCAGCTCCCTGTGGTTCCTGACCAGGTCTACTGTCAGCAGGCACATTGCAATTACAAGCTCCAATGGATTAGTCATCCTTTTGATACCTTCAGCTTTGCAACTCATGTTCAGAGACATCACTGGAAGGCTTACAAGATTCCTGGAAAAACTGTTTCAGGCCTCCCCAATTCCCCACCCCCACTCCCATCCAAATCTGTCCAGTGGATACTTCACACACAGGTCTAACTTACATAATATCAATAAACAATGGTGGCAGCCATTTTGAGTGCCCACTGCATTCTAGGCTTTGTTGCTGTGTGATAATAAAATATGTATTATTGTAAATCATGGAGAACTTGTATTATTATCACCATTTTACAACCCAGGAGCCTGGGGTGCAGAGATATCACCTGTTAGTGGGTAGCCATAAGGATGGGAATTTGAACTCATAGCTATAAAAACCGAGGCCAAGTTTGTCTACACATCTGAATAATTTGAATAACTCTAAAAAATATCTAGCATGGCCTAGAATACAGCACTTAACCTAGCATGTGAGAGGCCCTGGGTCCCAACCCCCACACTGCAAAAACCAACCAAACAGAAGCATAAACAAAACCTGTGGAAGACCAACATATAGGAAGTCCTGCACTGACATCAGACCTTAATAGCTCTCTAGGTGATTCTATTTTGTAGCCTGCACTAAGAACCAAGCAACTGGTTAAAACAAACAGTAATTGGGTCCCTTAGGGGATAAGCCCCTGGGACAGCTGGGTGTGTAGTGTAGCTCAGTGATATAACACTTAACTATTGTGTACAAGACCCTGAGTTTCACCCACAACACCAGGACAGAGAGAGGGGGAGGGGAGGGGGAGAGGAGGGAGAGAGAAGGAGGGAGAGAGGGAGAGAGNAGAGGGAGAGGGAGAGGGAGAGGGAGAGGGAGAGGGAGAGGGAGCTGGCTCAAGCAGAAACACCAGAAGGGAGCCCTTTTCTTATTTTAGAGTATTGGCAATATCAAGGATAAGGATGATGATCGATATGCTATCCTCCTGTCTCTGCCTCCTGGGTCTGTGCTGGGATTAAAGGTGTGTGCCACTACACCTAGCAACAGCCTGAGATTTTGTTCAGCCAGTTTTGGTTTCAAAATAAGAATGTTATAATTTTACTGAATAAGAATAATATATATTTGTAAGTTGATTACAGTTGTGGCCAAAGCTATGGTCATACAGGCTCAGATCTGCTTAGTCATATTGGTTTTATTCTTAGAATATTTACAGAGTCAATTCTAGTCATTAAAGGAGAAATAGACAATGTCCATGCATGAGACAGAGGGGCCGGATTGCCTCGTTCTCTGCCAGGAATCTATCTGTTGGGGATTCAAAATGGTGGCTTGCTCGGTCACACCTTAAAATTGTGACTCTTCATGCTTAAAAATCAGAACTGAGTAAAAACAAAAACCACCACCACCAACACCAACAAAACCCCTAAAATACTGCCCCCCAAATTTGCAATACTTTAAGTCACTTTATGACTTTGGGTTGGACTGTATTGATAGCTATTCTGGGCTCCATGTGACCCACGGGCCATGGGCTGGAATTATCCTGTGGAAGATGAGTCAAGTTGCTTCCTGTGCTGAGACTAGCTCTGACAGTGACCGGTCTGTGTCTGGACTGATGCAGACTCGAGGAGAAGGCACAGTGTGGGTCATTTCAAGGTCAACTCTTTTGTGGGGAAATCCAGGGATGGTGAACAGGTAAACTGCAGAACCTCTGTAACATACGGCCAAGCTCAGGGATGTGAGATCCAGCATTTGAACCAAACTGTTCTCTGACCCTCTTAGAGAAAGATTTAAGAACCTTGGAAAGGCCATATCATAGGCTAGCAGTGGACGACAGACTTAAAGAAGGGTCGGCTTGCTCTGTGTGATGATTCGGGGCTCTGAGCATGTGCTTGGGGTGATTCCTTAGGCAGTGTGCGAAGATGCACTTTAGTTGTGACTGGAATAGGGCTACCTAAGTGGACGAAATGAGCTCAGCACTAAGACTGGTGCATTTATTACTCTTGTGACTGGATGCAATGTAAGCAGGTCTCTCAGGCTCCTGCTGCCAGAACTTCCTGCCATGGTGGACTATAGCCTGGGCAGGTGGCCTGAACCCTTCTCCTTTAAGTTGCTTTGTCAGAATAGTTTTTATTGCAACAAGTCACTAAAGCAACCCAGTGTCTAGTGACTTTCCTGGACTTCAGTCCAGGCTGTGACCCACAGCAAGTGCTGTTCATTCTGTGGACTGTGGCACCCGCAGCCCATGAGGTCACTTCCTTTTCTCAGTGTCTGTAAAGCAGAAGTCACAGCTTTTGAAAATCCATGCTGGTCTCTCTGGAACCGATCAAGTATCTAGAAATCTGATAGAGAGATGGATAATTGTTTGACTGAACCAGTTTCACCAGCTTCTCGGTTGGTGCCGCCTGACAGCTGTCACTGGTACTATAAAGGTGTCCCTCCCTTCAGGCTCTCACCCTGCTCTTGGGAGGGGAGCGGGTCACACTTGCCAGCTTCACCTCCATTCTTCACTTGTTTTTTCCAGTGCTGAGCAGCAGATCCAGGAACCTCGTTCGTGCCTGGTAAACACTGGACCACACGGTCAGCACCCACAGACCTTCCTACCTGCTGTAGGGTTTGGATCTGATATAGAAAAGCAATCACTTTGTAACAACTGGTGACCCCTCACCCTGCTGGCTCAGTCACCTGTCTACCGAAATGCTTTTGTCGGTCTATGGAGGGCTGGGCTCCTTCTTTTTCTCTAGATGTGTGGTTCTCCATAATCCATCCCCAGAGGTTGACTTGCTAAGTGCTTGATTATGATGACTCAAGCTGGTCTGTGGCAGAAAGCAGGCTCGTTTGTCATGGGATACCCAGTACCTTCCAGCGAGGGGTTGGAGGCAGGAGGGTCGGAAGTTCAAGGTCATCCTCAGCTACATAGAAAGTTTGAAACCAGCCAGAACACCTTAAAGAAACAAACAGGCATAGTCTCCCTTTGTCTCTGGGGGAAAAGCAAGAGTTACCTAGTAAACCATAAACTGTAGGTTACATGACTCTCCCCAAATTTCCACAGTGTCACCAGTTTTTCCATTGGGGCATTGTAGACCCTAGAATCCTGGGTCCATCTTGCAACAAGGTACCATTAAGCTGTCCTTTGTGCCACGCTGATGTGAGATAAAGCATTCCTCCCGTATTTGATCAGCATTGGCCAAGCATTCCGGGTATGTGCTAGGGTTGGGCAGCTCTCATGGACACAGAACTTCTGAAGTCGGCTTTCATCTGCTCCTTCCTTCCATCCCTGCAGCCTGTGACCACCCACTATGCTTTAACCCTAGGGAAAGCTGCACCTGGGTTTGTCTGAGTTCTGCTCCAGACTTGGAGCCATAGACAGCAGGAGCTAGGCAGGGCTTGGAGCTGAGTGGTCCAGCTGCTCACCATCAGCCCATGTTGCTGTAGGTAATCAGGGTGATCTCGCTCACTTCACCAAGATGGATCCACCAGAATCTTTCTTGGCCGGTCTGCAACCTTCTTATTTCTGAGAAAAATATTTCTTTGATGTCTCCTCAGGACAATCACCCCTACCCCCTGCTGTCCCCAACACAAATGATAAACTCTAAATCACGCAAAGTAGGACCTCACTGGATCTGAGTTCAATCTGTGGCAGAAGCAGAGTTTACAGACTCCTCCTAATAGTGTGGCATAGCTGGAAGTACTTCAAAAGGCTCTGAGCTCTGGGAGGCTCTAGGTGGCTCTCTGGCACAAATCCTTCATGACTCTTTCTTTGCCTTGTAAGTTTGCCGCATGGGCTGTATTACCAGAGTGTTGCCGTCAAGCCCCTTCCCCTCCCCATTTTTTTTTTTTTTTTGCTAGCTATGGGAAGATCTATGGGATCTTATTGTTCTTAAACTGGAAGAACAATTGGGACCATTTTAATGCTATAACAGGCAGTATACCTATTTGAGAAATAAGTTTATGCTTAGAACAAAACTGCATTTCAAACAGTGTCAGTGATTTACACCTTCTTGGGCTTCAGAGAAAATCTGAGCTTAACAGAGATCTTCTCAATTCTATGAACGTTCAGAATTGCCACAGATGTACCCTGGGTAAGGGAGCTTGCCTCCAGGGTGAGAGAAGGTTCACATAACAGGGCTGGCACTATCACCATTCACGCTGAAGACGTACACACAGTGTGCTTTAACAGCTTCCAGTCTAGTCTGCCCTTTTTGAAAGGCTTCTGTCATCCACTGTATTGATGGCCTGACTCACTCACTAATGGACTGCGATCTGTGGTTAGAGAAATCCTCCAGCAGGAGAAGGGAGGAGTAGCCGCAACCTCAAGACTGACTGGAAGCTGAGACGGCTGCTGAGACGGCTGCTGAGACGGCTGCTGAGACGGCTGCTGAGACGGCTGCTGGGAAGGAAGGTTTGGGGGATGTGGTGGGATCTACACCCAGGATGTGCTGATCCCTGGAAGCCCAAGGCGCTCAGAGGAGGACGAGGCTGGAGATGTTTCAACTTCGTGACACTCTGCATAGTCCTGACATTTCGATGGCATCTCAGTAAGTCCCTTGAGGCACATAAGTGGCCAGGCCCCTCCCCTGAGGACCATGGCCCACCTCGTTCCACTTATAGAACATTAACTGTCCTAATTGCCAGCCCCAGCTCTTGCCCTTTACAGTAAAAGGCCCAAGCTCCAAACTGGAACTCTTGCCAGTCCCCACCCTGGAAAGCCCTGCCCCTAAGCAATCCTGTACAACCTGCTGTCTGCTGCTGTCTGCTGCTGTCTGCTGCTGTCTGCTGCTGTCTGCTGTCTGCTGCTGTCTGCTGCTGTCTGCTGCTATCTCCTGCTGCTTCTCTCCCAAGCAGAGGTAGCCTCCCTCCTGGGCTTCTCCCTCCCAACAACTCTCTTATGTGAGGGTTGCCACATGGTGGTGCTCTCTGCTCCTGACTCTAAGTGCTGTGGCTCCAGGGAAAGGCTTCCCTACAGAAGTGTCATAGCTCTCCTTCAGCTGCTGCAGGGGAAGGGTTCCCCTATGCAAGTGTAACAGCTCTGCTCTGAAGGGTATCCTGGCAGAGGAATATCATAAAGCATAAAACCACACTGTACAACAAACCTCACACAAGAGATGGTTGGGAGGGTAAAAGCAAGAGGAGGGAGACTGCTTCTGCTTGGGAGAGAGGCAGCAGGGAACTAGGCAGAACGCAGGATTTATATATAGGATTTGGGGGGGGGGGGTTGGAGCTTTCCAGGGTAAAGGTTTCCATGATGAGGATGGGTGGGATTTCAATTCCTGAGCTTGGGTGAGCTCAGGGTTGGTGGGTTTTCCTGTCCAGGGACTGGTGGGGTTTAGTGTTTAGTGATTGGTGGGTTTCTGTGGCAAACTCAGACAGGAATTGGTGGGATTCTGTTTCTTGGCCCTGGTCTTGAGATCAAGTCAGGACCAAGTTTGTCCTTTGCACTTTTATTCTAACATCCACGTCCAGGAGACCTTTTCATCCAAGCTGCAGCACTTACAATCTCTCAACCCTGAGGACACTAAATCCACACCTCACTTTATATACACAATACTTCCTAAAATTGGGATTAGTGGCAGTTCGTATCTGTTTCCATCACTGACAGTAAACATCCTTAGGACAATAAGGTTTTACTCACTGTGGTACGCCTGTGTCTGTGACAGTGACTCACACATAGCAGGCACTTCGTCAGTATTTGACATGTGCAAGGAAGAATGATGAACATCTGTCACCAGAGTTCTGTGGAAGACTCACATAGTTGGATCAGCACTTCCATGCTCCTTACCTTCTCTGCCTGTCACTTCACCCAGCCAGCCACCCCTCCCTCCACCTATCTAACCATCCCCTCATCCCATCAACCCAACCCATCCCTCCCTCTATGCAAACAACCATCTGTCCATTCATCCATTTATCCATTCAATAATTCCTTCCTCCCTCCATCCATCCAACCAATCATCCTTCCCTCCTTCCATCCAAACATCCTTTCCTCTATCCACCCAACCATTCATCCTCCATCTATCCAACCATCCCTCCCTCCATCCATCTAAGCATCTATCCATCAAACTAGCCCCACCCCCACCCACCCGCCAGCCATGCCCCCTCTCCTTCCCCCATCCCCTTTTCACTCATCCAACACTTTCAGTGATATTAAGATGGGTGAGGCTACCCTGCCTCTGGATCTGAGAGACTGCTGGTGCAGCAGCCATGTAAGAGTAATGACAACAGAAATTGGAAATGCCACAAAGAATGCTGCTCCCCAAATCTCCACTCTCATAACACAGTCTCACCAAATGCTTTGCTTCCCTCAAACTTTTAAATTCTGTTTCACCCACAATGGTTGTGCTGCTAGACTCCATGGCCTAAATCNCTGCCTCTGGATCTGAGAGACTGCTGGTGCAGCAGCCATGTAAGAGTAATGACAACAGAAATTGGAAATGCCACAAAGAATGCTGCTCCCCAAATCTCCACTCTCATAACACAGTCTCACCAAATGCTTTGCTTCCCTCAAACTTTTAAATTCTGTTTCACCCACAATGGTTGTGCTGCTAGACTCCATGGCCTAAATCTGTGTTGTGACAGCAGCCATATAAAAAGTATTAAATTGTTATAATACTAAGTAGGCTTTTCAAAATGTTTACACACACCAAAAGCCACAAATAATAAACAATTCACAAAGGAAGTGGGGAACAGTTCTGTAGTGTGAAGCACAAACTGTGCAAATTGAATAGCCCCATCCCTCATCCCATGCTTCTCTCTGGCTAAAAATAAAGAGATCTGACCAGAGCCTAAGGTTTCTCTCCATGCGCCCTGCCACGCACAGCCTTCTGTTCTTCTGCCTGGTGCTCAATTCCTCCACCCCTTAGGCTCGGCCGCGGGTCTCAGCCTAATAATTCATAATGAAGATCTTCCCGCACCTTGTATAAAGGCAGACTCCATCACTGATGGTACACTTCCCTTTTCATCCACACCTAACCACAAGCTTATGTTTCTATTTATTTACTTATGTCTCTTTCTAGACTGTGAACGTCACCGGCTGCTGTTCACTGTGACTCTGTCCCAAGAGGTTTTCATAGTCTCGGGCACAGAATAGTCATAAATGCGGTTTAAAGACAGGAATGTTAGGGCGGCTCAAAGGAGGAGCAGGGAAGCCCTTTCTCTGAGGCGCCAGACCAAGGCGTAGGCAGCGGTGGAACAACAGCGACCCCACGCTGCGGTTCTGGGAAATTGTCATTTCCCAGAAAGCGCTCCTCCCTAGACTTCTCGGGCCTTGGAGGGAGGACCGTTATTGGCATTCTAGCACGGCTCTTAACCCATTAAACTTGATTCTTTATTCTTTTCCTTAATTAAAAAATTCGAAATCTGCCCTCGAACATCTCCCCACAGAGAAAGACATTTGGAAACATGCTGTGGCTCAGACTGGCGTTGCTATGGTAACAACCCCGCAACCATTTTGAAATCTTACATTTTCAGATTTGTATGCTTTCAAAATTCCTGCTTACATCTGAGTTGCTTTTTTTTTTTTTTTTTTTTTTAAAAACAAGCTTTCCTTCCTTCGATTTATCGTATTTACTTTGTTTCACCTTTTAAGTTGTTAAATAACATTGTTCAAATTCCTCAGCTGGAGCTGGTGAGGCAGATACAGAGCCCTGGAGCCTTCGTGGTAGAAGAGGGCTGCTTTCCGCAATTGTCTGGCCTCTACACCTCTGAAAATCAATAAGTGTAAGAAAAAAAGTCAGAATAGCCCAGGTAGCCAGCAGGAGGTTGTGCTGCTCTGAGAGAACTGGAAGAGTGAATGCGTTGTAGCCAAGCATTCAGGCCTGGAAACTGCTGTCCCCAAGTCCTGCTGCATTCCTGACATTGTTCACCCGGTGATCTGCTGCCACCATATTGCGCGCCAGTATTGTGACCCCCCCGACTGCCTGTTGCACACACTTGGGTTCCATCATTACTCACCCCAAAGGACAAGAAAGTACGGGCAAAGGAATCAGAGCGTTCCGCACTTAATTAGGACAAGTCTAGCACGAATCCCCTGAAGGCTGCCCATCACCACTGTTGGGAGGAACGTTGGCAAAGATCACTCTGCTAATGGCCAGGGGTCCTTCTGGGTCTGGGAAATGAACTGTTGATGTTGTGTGATGTAAGACGTTATAAGAAGTGGAAGTGTTATAGTGGAAATACTGGAAAAAAGCCACAGAAAACTTTCTGATGATTACAGAGATATGAGACCCAATCAAAAAGATAGACTAGGGTTAAATTCCTAGAGTGGGAGGAAGACAGATGTCTACATCTTCTCACATACAATCAAGTGGGCTGCCCCAGCCTTCTGGAAGCTTCCTCCAGCAAGGCCCAACGCCCTGATGTCTCTTTTACTAGTGATATGATTTTTGTTTTACCCCACCCACTTCAGATTTTATTTTTAAAAATAATAAGTAAGTGACGGTTGTTTCATTGGAGTGCATGTCTGGTAGAAAAGAAAATCCATTTCAGAACATACACTGTGAAAGCAGTTCTCTCGTTTTATACTCACCTTTCAGGAGGTTGCCTTGGGGCAGTTTGGTGAATAATTACATATATGTGCACACAAACATGCAGAGTAAGATGCACTTCACCCACATATGATTAGGTATATATGATTCAACCTAAGGATAGCTTCAGTGTGCAATTTATACTGTTACCTTGATTGGAGTTTGAGTCTTAGGCCCACAGTTCTCTATGCTACTGTTTCTAGAATCTGACTCACACCTGCCCTCTACTGGATCCTGGCCTCACTACACTCCCCTCCCATTCGTTGGGCATCTACATCATAGTCTGGACTTTGTCTCAGCCTTCCTGTTGCCCTGCTCCCCACCCCCACCTTTAAAGGAAGTGGATGATGGACATAAGAAATGGAGGCAAGTCCTAGTTTTTTAATTCTGTAGTAGACTTCGTGGGCTTCTCAGTTTTGGTAGTGGATAAGGTACATAAAAGTATATCCCATAGAGAAAATGTAAAATCCAGGGCAAAGTCCCACAGCTTCAGAATGGCTGTTCTAACCATATAGATGGTCATTGAGATATATTGACTTCAGTTCTGGTTGACTTTGGTGTGTGATGTTTATTTTATTGACAAGTTATTTTTTGTAATAAAGGTAAATAATTAAGGAGATTTAAAGCAAAGCTGTGGCACTGAACACATATTCCTGCGAACCAGTTTATTTAAGGAAGGACCAGACCGTCAGTTATTATCAAGCCTCAAACGTCTCCTACCCACTCACAGGCTTGAACTCAGCTACTGTAGCTATTTCCAGAACCTTAGAGACTATGGAGTTTGTAGGGAGTTGGTCAATAGGGGTGGGCCTAAAAGGCGATATAGCCACTCTGGTTTTCACTTCCACCCAGCTCTTTGCTATGGCCAGACACAGGCTCCCTCTGTCAGGGACCAAGCTACTGCAGTCACTATGCTTTCTCCACTGTGATAGACTGAGAATCCCCCAAACTGTGAGCCAGCAGGAAGCTGCTTCTGACAGGTATTTGCTCACAACAACAGAAACAATGACTGTGCCTTCCTTCCTCCCACTATGTTACTATGTGTCCCACTATGTAATACAATTTTAAAGTCTTCCATTGCCATCATCTATGGACACATTGTATCAGCTTTCTCTGGCTTGCACCTCTGTGGGCCATGTGCTCACCTGAGCTTTTTTCCACCAATCTAGTTGCCACTTTTCTGTCTTATCACCCAGGCTTGGCTCTTTTAGTGCTAGGATTTCCCAGATAGATACACTGATACACACACAGTATATGTCTTGTGTTTTTTTACTCAATGATCACTGTTTGCCTTAAGAATCAAATGAGAAAGCAATGTTTCATTGCAAAGCCCGTGCAAAGGACTTCATGAGGAAGTTACATTGTTCTTTGTTTCCAAGGGGAATTTTAAGGTCCAGTGACTTGTAGATCTTCTTCCCTCTTCCCCTATCCAACATCTCCTTCATATCTTTCTTCATTTTTACCTACAAGTCCCTTCATAATGAGAGAGAAGGTCTTTATTTAGGGTGTAACCCTCTGCTAGACACAGTGAGGGATATGAAAAGGCCACAAGGCCAACTCTTTTAAAAGGGTGTTAATTGGATTTTCCCCATATAAAACCCCCCATAGCATTTTATTTCCTAGCTTCGTTTCTCACAGTCAACTTCATTCGCCCATTTAATGCAATTTGCTTCTCATGATAAGATTCTATTAAGTGATTATTAAGACATTCTGAGTTCCTTCAGCCAAGTCCGCCTATAATCATTACCTACCTCCTGGGGGTGATGCGAGGTATAATTAACTAAAGCTCACTATTACCTCGCAGCATCCAGAACTACAAACAGAGACCGTTTGACACAGCAACCCTCCAGCTCCTGAACTCACTCAGGCAGCAGGCATGGTGCAGCCTGTTCACATTTGCATAAGTCCCCAAGATCCGTGCTGGATGAGAGTCAAGGTTGATTGGATTGTGTGAAAACAGCATACTGGAAATTGCCTGTCTTTATTTATATCAAATAGTATCCCTAAGGGTTGATTTCTTTTCGTTTGGAAACCATATTATTTAATAGTCCTAATCTTAGTTAGTGTTAATTAAAGAAACACATACAAAACTTCCACTGATAATTGAAATATGCTGGAGCAAATCATCTAGCATTACCCTCAAGCCTTTCATTCCAGTCTCCCAAATTCCTCATGTATGTGAATCATGGGACTGACACCCAAAGCCATGTAATGTTGAGAGACAGAGTGGAGGACCTTAGCAGGGAATAAAACCAACAAACCCACAAATGGTAAGGGATGACTTCTCATGCCTACTCCAAAACTTACCTAAGAACTAAGATATAGAAATACAGAGAGGGAGAAATGGAGAGAATAAGCTAGGAACAAGGGAAGTTGGAGAGGGAGGGAGGGAGGGAGGGAGGGAGGGAGGGAGAGAGAGAGAGAGAGAGAGAGAGAGAGAGAGAGAGAGAGAGAGAGACCCTCCAAGTAGCTTAAATACTTTGCTAATGAAACTGCTCAATTCAAACACCACAAGTTCCAGGCCCCTGGTGTGTGTGTGTGTGTGTGTGTGTGTGTGTGTGTGTGTGTGTGTGCGCTCTCAAAGTGAGCTGGTTTAAAGTCTGGGGAAGATGAGAGGCATTTAATTAGGAAAGGGAGGTGAACTGTTTCAGTAGACACGCAGACAACAGCAAGAAAGACACGGATGGCATCCTTATAATAAGGGATCAGGCAGAGAAACTGAGAAAAGAAGCAAGAGTTCATGGAGCGTTGCAGACTGGGAACATTTAGGAAGAAGGCAAATGGTTCTACAAACCCCAGCGGCTCTCAAGGGTTTCTCTGCACTGCAGCAGGATACAATGCTTTATTTTCATAATGGCTTGTTCACATCGAGAAAAGTTTACTATATGACCAGTGGGCAGGGAGACAGGTCAATAGAAAACTGTTTCCATCAACAGACATTTCTAGAAATTTAATCAGCGCTTAAAGTTATGCCTTGGTAGTAAGATGAAGTAGGCAAATTCTAAGCCAACATAAAAGTACTCTCTAGCAATTTAAGGTGCACATAGATGGAGCTGGTGACTTTGAAAGACAGCGAGCTTCCGACCACTTCGAGGTTTTTAGCAAAGCCCTAATGGCTGTCTATGGGAACGCTGTGCAGTGACTTTGAAAGTCTGCCTGCAGGCTGAAATCCAGCCCTACATTTCAAACGGCTTGAGAGCTAATAACCATTTTTCCTTTCTAAATGTAAATTGCCAAATGAGAAAAAATAAAGCCATTCCCTGGCTCAGTTCTGACTCAACCTGTAAAGGCTAACCTGTCCTGGACTCAGCAGAGGAAGTTCCCTGACTGCTGCTGTGTTTCCCAACTCCGAGGAACAAACCTCGTTCTTCCCATGAGGCCCTTGCCAAAATGAGTCTGTAGGAAAACTGCCTCACAGCAGCCAGAGAACATGGCTCCTAATGAGACTGACTGCCTCTGGAAATGAACCCGGACTCCGTGTCAGGTGAACATTTGGAGATAGGTCTTATCAGATTTCTTTGTTTTCTTCCTTTCTGATTTGTGTTTTATACATTCAGATTTCGTCCACTAGAGGGGAGAAAGATCTTTACCCAACAGAGCACAGGAACAGGGCATCTGCATCTCTAGGACATTCTCAAGGTGTCCCATAAGTAAGATCCTGGGGGCTCTAGACTGTTCTCACATGGCCCACAGGGAGATATGGACAAGACAGGGACTGTGGTTTCTTATCAGTGGTGCAAAGCTCAGGGGCCATTAGGGAAGTTTTACTCAAAAAACCAAAAACAAACAAAATAACAGTAGGAAAATCAAAGTGTTCGCATGTGTGTGTGTGTGTGTGTGTGTGTGTGTATTTGAATATATATTCCTCTTGTTTTTGCTGTCTGTTTGTATGTGTGGGAGAAATTCTTAGAGAAATGCCGTTGCCATCTGTTCTACCTTGGCTGAGAAATTAAGAGGCTTTAGGCTAATGGCATGCTGGGTCCAAGAAGAAACAGCTGGGTTTTCATAGTCAAAAGTGTGTTTACAGTTTCAGTGATGTCCCTGTGACCCCAGAGTCCCCATGAGAAGAAAGAAACAGAGGTCATTAGCTACTTCTCTGGATGCTGTGAAAAGCCACCTGTCAGGGTCTTAACAAGGAAGCTGTGATGGTTAACCTTGCCAAGCAGATGAGATTTAGACTCATCATGGAAAACAGCTCTCTGGCGAGTCCGTGAGCAGTTTCGTAGGTTCGGTTCATTGATGTGGGATGATAAACCTTCTTGGTTCATTGATGTGAGATGATAAACCTTCCTCCTTTAAGTTGCCTTGGTCCAGTATTCCGTCTCAGCAATAGATAAGTAACTAGCATAGAAGGCTTGCGGTTTGGGGGTACAGTTTGGGGGTACAGTCCATCATGGTGGCTTTGTAAGTCAGCAGCAGCCACATTCAGAGAAAAAGAAATGAAGCTGCCATTTAATCCGAGACCCAGACCTCGGAGTGGTGCTGTCTAAATTTGTGGTAAGTCTCCTCATTTTTTTTTTTTTTTTTTAGATTTTTATTTTATTATTTTTATTATATGTAAGTACACTGTAGCTGTCCTCAGACACTCCAGAAGAGGGAGCCAGATCTCGTTACAGATGGTTGTGAGCCACCATGTGGTTGCTGGGATTTGAACTTATCACCTTCGGAAGAGCAGTCGGGTGCTCTTACCCGCTGAGCCATCTCACCAGCCCAAGTCTCCTCATTTTAATTAGCCTAACCTAAGCTAGAAAAACCTCTCACATACCCAGAGCTAGTGCCATTGCCGGTTCTAACTCCTGTTAATTTGACAATCAATTTAACAAGTGGTGGGGGTGGGTGCTGAGATGCAACCATGACTCTTAGCGTAGGGTGTTAAGCCCTCCTGCTTGGAGTTGAAGAGGACAAGGGTGTTCAGAAGGTTCCATGATCTCTAAAGACAAATACATGTTCCAAGTTTCTTCTTGCACATGTGACACGCATGCCTCATGCTTTCATTATCAGGCTATCAGTATAAGGGGAGTTTACTATCCAGGACTAGGTCAAAGAAAAAATACTTGAAATACACTCATTAAATTATACTACAATTAAACCATGAACGAGTGGACAGAATTACATAACAGAGTCAGCAAAAAATGAAATACAGTCTACAATGCTTACTACTGTGAGTATACACAGAACAATGTGGTCCTGAGCACAAATTTAATCTAGAGGACTTATTTGAATTACATTAAGTTAAATTAAGTTAGAATTTAAAGACCGCAGCTTGAACTAGAAGTCAACAATAGTCAGCAAATAACCTTATAATAAGATTTTTTAAAAGCCCAAGTCCTACTTAGCCTATTAAAATACGCATGTATGAGTGACTGGACACTTTCTGGTATCAGCGTGCCTAGACGTGGTCCATTCAATTTTGTGTCAACAACATACAGCACGTGACCTTATAGGTTCCACATTGAAAACACTTTTAATTACTTCCGGGAACTGAGTGTGTGCACGCTCACACAGGAATGCATGCATGAGCGGTACAGCCCCTAGCCCAATGCTGCGATGCTCACCAGTGCTTCCTGCCCTGTTGTGTTTCAGATGGCACAAGGCAAAGCTGAATCCACAGCAGGGGCCACATTAATGCCACAAAATCCACAGCAGGGGCCACATCAATGCCACAAAATCCACAGCAGGGGCCACATTAATGCCACAAAATCCACAGCAGGGGCCACATTAATGCCACAAAATCCACAGCAGGGGCCACATCAATGCCACAAAATACACAGCAAGGGCCACATTAATGCCACAAAGTCCACAGCAAGGTCCACATTAATGCCACAAAATCCACAGCAGGGCCACATCAATGCCACAAAATCCACAGCAAGGGCCACATTAATGCCACAAAATCCACAGCAAGGGCCACATTAATGCCACAAAGCCCAAGGAGGTTCTAAACATCTGTCACTCATGACTTCCAAGCAAAAGAGGGTGGAACTCCTGTCACATTTACTAAGCAGTCATTTGGCAACCCCAATTACACACCTTCATACGAGCCTGAAGGTACCTTCACTGGCATGATTATCATGTGTATTTGGTCTGTGCTTGTGTGTGCTTGTGTGAGTGAGTGTGTGTGAGTGTGAGTGAGTGTGTGTGTGAGTGTGTGTGTGAGTGTGTGTGTGAGAGTGTGAGTGAGTGTGTGAGTGAATGTGTGTGAGTGAATGTGTGTGAGTGAGTGTGAGTGAGTATGTGAGTGTGTGTGTGTGTGAGTGAATGTGTGTGAGTGAGTGTGTGTGAGTGTGCTCAGCGTGCATGCAGGTGCAGCACTGTCAAACAACCACCAGTGACCTCTACATGCAGGACTTCACTCCCCACTAGCCTCCTTGCCCCTCTCTTCATCCAAGATTTCCCTATTCTCACACTTCTTCCAGAGAACAGGCTCAAAGTCAACATGTAAGAAACAGTGACAGTCAGGAGAGCCACATTTTCTCTGCCTGCCTCTCCCTGCTCTCCGCCCCCCTCTCTTCCTCCACAGCCTGTTCCACAATTAGAATTCAGCTCAGAAAGAAATAGCTGACACTCAGCAGATGGCTGCAGGCAGTCCCCTCACACAACCTGGACAGCCACTCCAGTCTGCAGCAGAGGGGTCGGGAGTGATAGCCGCATGCTGGAGTGCACTGCAGCCAGTGGAAGACAGGCTTTGTTCCTTTGATAGGTTTGTTTTGAAAGGGGAACATAAATAATACAGGGCTGCTACTCCCTCCCCTGCAGTCTGAGCAGAGCTTCCTTTCCTGGCAGTGCTCATAGGGGCTCCAAGCTCCAACTGTTCTTTCAGTGTGCTGGGTGTGAGGACCGAGCTTGGCCAGCCGATAGATTAAGTGCACTTAATCGCCAACACTAAATAATAATAAATAATAAATTGCCCCCTTTCCTGTTTAATTAGTAGAAAGCTTTTCACTGAAACGATTCTGTTTCTCTGTTAAAAAAATAAATTAAAAGCTGTTTTTGGACACTCAAAAGGCTTCTTGCCAAGATTGCAATGATGGATGAGCCTCCTTGCTGGCTACTGAGTCTATTGGCAAGGGGTGGGAGGGGGGGGCGGGAGATGACAGGGATGTGGGTAGATGGGCTGGGACCAGGGTCAGAATGTCATCACAGCCCTTCAGGTTTGTCCCACCAGCAGCCAGCCGCCCCTGCTTCGTACAGCAATTCTGCATCCTCTGGAAAGGCACTCATTTCGAATGTGAAGGATCCAAGATGCCCAGGAGGCTACACAGCTGCGCTGATGTCCACTCATCCCTAGATACGGAGGCATCGGAACATCTCAAGGTCCCCAGGATTTCTGCTGGGGAGTGAGAGACTCAGCGGATGACTGTTTCTAAGGCTAGATAACTTCTTTATAGTTTAAGATGTGTTTTAGAAGTGTGTGTGCGTGCATGTGTGTATGCATGCATGCATGTGTGTGTATTCATGCATATATGCATGCTTAAAAACAATTGAAAATAATCTAGCCATAGAACTTACATTGGAATGAAACCCAGAGGCTGGGGAATGGCTCAGTTGGCAAAGGTCAGATCCTCAGCCTCCATATAAAGGCTGGGTAGTTGGGCATGGTGGTGTATGCCTGTAACCAGTGCTGGGTGGCTATGTCAAGCAGAACCCAGGAGCTCAAAGACCAGCATAGCTGACTGGATGAGCTCCAGGCTCAGTGAGAGACCCTGACTCAAAAATAAAATGGACCATGATTGACAAAGACACTTGTGCTAACTTCTACTCTCCATATGCATGCACATGTCCAGAAACACACATATGCACACATGTACATATATAACATATAGAGACATACATTCACATATATACATAGACAGATACATAATACATACACACACATACATACATGAATACATAAAGGTAGACACATGTACACATGTATACACACACACACACACACACACACACACACACACACACACGAGTCTAGAAACCAGATGTGGTAGTTTATAATTGCAACCCTATATCCCAATGCATACACACTTCAGGAAGATTACCTAAGTGTGAGCCCATGTGTGCAAAATTAAAACAAAATGAGTGAGCCCGGATGCAAACCATGGGATGTGGGTGATAGGTGCTGCTAAACAGCTTCGCTGATTGTACCACAGACTCACTCTGGTGAGCGTGATGACACTGGGAAGCTGTGCTGTGTGCATGGGGGGGGGGGGTGCCTTCTGGAAAGAAGCAAAACACAGCATTTGTCTAGGTATCTCCAGGCCACAGGATGATGGCAGGAAGGAACTGTAAGCCAATGCGCTATGCATCGTGGCCATAGAAATTTTAGTCTAAAAAGAAACGGTAGGTGCTGTGTACCAGCTGCTGTTAGGAGATTTTTACGTGTATTAACTCACATATGGCCACTGTATTAACTAGCAGATACTACTAAATCTTTATGCAGAAAAGAAATCTATTCCTGCAGATAGTTTATGTATTTAGTGTGCACGATGCAGAGATATATAGACGGGCACAAACACAGAATTGCTCTACTTTGGATACAAAGTGTGTAAAGGGCAGCACTGTCATGGTTTGAATACGCTCAGCCCAGGGAGGGGCCTTATTTGGAGGCGTGGCCTTGTGGGTGTGGTCTTAAAACCCTCACCCTAGCTGCCTGGAAGCTAGTCTTCCACTAGCAGCCTTCAGATGAAGATGTAGAACGCTCAGCTCCTCCTGCACCATGCCTGCCTGGGTGCTGCCAAGTTCCTCAATGGACTGAACCTCTGAACCTGCCCAATTAAATGTTGTCCTTATAAAAGTTGCCTTGGTCATGGTGGCTGTTCACAGCAATAAAACTCTAACTAAGACAAGCACCTTCAAGAGACTATAATAGAAAGTGCCTAGGTGGCACCCCAAGGGACACTACGAGTTACCCATCCTGCCTTTCTTCTTTCGCTTCACTTCCTGCCTATGGTTTGAGAATGTTCCCTCACAAGCTCCCACCACAATGAGCTATCTCACCTCGGGCACGAAACAATGGGGGCAGTTGATCACGTGTGCCAAACTACCTTTTTGTGTAAGTTAATTATCTCGGGTATGTTGTTCTAGCTGCCCAACAGAAATGTGCAGTAACTGTTCCAAGGCAGCAAGTGGAACCACTATTAGGCTCTGATACTGCTAGGTCCTGCTGGACACAACTCTGGCTTTAAGGACTGCGAGTGCTGATATGGAATTCTCCTCAATGTCCTTGGCCTGAAGCTGGGACATAGTGAGCGGCGGCTGTCCTTCCACACAGCGTATTCTGGGCTGTCCAAGGTAATACTTCAGGCCCCTCCTACAACCTCTGCCAACGAAATAGCAGCAACAAAATGACCAGTGTGGAAGCCCCAGTGCCGGCTGGCCCGCTGTCAGGATGGGGAGCTCTTCAGGAAGCTCTTCCCCCTTTCTTGGCCATGGGGAAACCCACTTTGCTCCTCTGCCTAAGACTGATACCGACAGGAACTTCCGAGAACACCCTGAGATCATCAAGTGCTCTCCAAGGCCCTGATGTTCCTGATCTTGTGTTCACTGCCATTGTGGGATAAAGTGGATTTTTTATCTGAAAACTTTTATTTTTTCAAAGTCAATAATTTATATTGACCTTTGTTAACTCAGCAAACCTGCAGAAAGCTCACACACTGTATAGTCAGTGACTAGGAGAGGCAGCTGTGAGGTTGGCATAGGCTACGCTGTGCTCAGTGGCTGGGGGGTGCGGCTGTGAGGTTGGCACAGGTCATCTTCAGCTCTGTAAAAAGTTCAAGGCCTGTCTGAAAGATGTGAGTCCCTGTGTAAAGCAAACAATAAAACAATAACCAGTTGCACCAAATGCCTTTCATATTTAGAATTATTGAGCTAGTCCCATTATTTGGAATGTTCATTTTCAATATTCTGAGCCTCAAATTGTCCCTCTACCTAGTCCTACCTAGTGCGGCTTCCACACTCAGTTAATAATTCGTTCTGGATGCTTAACAATAAAACAGAGTCTGATTTTTCATCCAGCTACTTGGAGAGCAAAATGCTCTCACAAAAGACCAGATATATGTCCTCCCATCCTTATTTGACTGTGCCCACAGCAGGGAAGTTCGTGCCTGAAGCTCTAGCCAGGTCCCCAGTCTCTGCAACACAGGAACCCCCAGTGAGGTCTCTAATGGAAGACGGGTGGTCCCCATGGTGCTCTGTGATCAAAATCGGCTAGGGTAAAACAAGCAGGCCTCCCGAGCTGACAGGGGAAGCAGGCCTGGCTCACTCTGGGTATTTTTCACTTTCTCCATAGGCTCTGAAAGTGATTATCTTAGCAATCAGGGAACAACCTCTGCAGAGGAATACCAGCATTGTAAGGCCCAAGGACACACAGGTTCTCTTAACCAGAAACAAGCCCCCCCTCCCAGTAGGGAGGCCAACTGGGACGTCTCCACTGCCAAGGGAGGCGTGTGGGTCCAGCACAGCAGGGGGAATGTCAACGCTTGGCTGGAGGGCAGGCGGCTGCCATTTGAACTAATGCTTTTGAAAATCTCCTGCTGGGGAGAAATGGGGAAAGCGCTAATGGACGTAATGAACCAAGCCTCCCAGGGAAGCCACAGAGAATTTCATCAGCCAGTCATTTAAAACTAGAGCGAGGAAAAACCGCTTTGGTAGAGGAGACAGAAGCAGTATATCAGCCTCGGAGTGGCCTGAATCCAAGAGCCTGGCCATCAGCACCTTAGCCCTGGGCCGCCCTAGCACAGGGAGCAGAGGGTGTGTGTGAGTGTGTGTGTGTGTGTGTGTGTGTGTGTGTGTGTGAGAGAGAGAGAGAGAGAGTGTGTGTGTGTGAGAGTGTGTGTGAGAGAGAGTGTGTGTGTGCATGTGTGTGAGTGTGTGTGTGTGAGTGTGTGTGTATGTGTGAGTGTGTGTGTGAGTGTGTGAGTGTGTGTGTGAGTGTGTGTATGTGAGTGTGTGTGTGTGAGTGTGTGCGTGTGTGTGAGTGTGTGTGTATGTGTGAGTGTGTGTGTTGGGGGATGCCTACAAGAAGGAGGCTCTTTTAAGTGTACTTAAAAGGACACTGAACCCACAAAGAAGCACGGCTTACAGGGCAGCTGGGCTGTGTCCGCACAGAGACCCCTCTCTGAGAGCATCTGCCTGGTCAGCCCACCCTTGCCTACGTGGACCTGCTTTTAACACCCGGAACTCATTTCCTATTGGTACCACAAGAGGCCGCTATGCTCTCCTGAGTGGCCAAGCATCAGAACCTGGGCCCCTTTTCTAGAGATGCCACAGCCCACAATGGGATAGGTCAATGAAGGAAGTGCTCCCAAAGGCTTGCTTACAGGTCAGTCTTATAAAGACATTTTATCAGTTGAGGTTCCCAATTCTAAAATGACCCTAGCTTGTGTCAAGTTAACAAAATACCTAGCCAGCCAGAAAAGGGAACCAGGGGTTCAAAATAGGTGTTTGGAGGCTGCATGGAAGAGGCTGTCTCTCCCCGTCTTCTGTAGCTCCTCAAAGCCAACTGGATCTCTTAGCTCACGACCCACTCCCATCTTCGTGGTCAGCAATGTTTCTAATCTCTCTCCGACATCTCTTCTTCCTCTTTGTCCTAGTGATTAAACAAGGCTCACTCAGAGGATCAAGGACTACCTTCCCATCCTAAAACCTTTAACGCAAATGTCTGTCCTGGCAGGTTCCAACAGCAACCACGGGGCATCTGTGGAGAAATAATCCTTGATGACTTTAATCCCTAGAATTTAATTTCAGCAGCCCAGAGTGGAAGGAGCATCCTGTCCTCGGGTCTGGGGCATCCTGTTCCCGGGTCTGGGGCTCAGCAGTAGCGGAAACACGTGAGCTTGACAAGGAGAGGGAGGTATGGCGTGCTGGCTTGGTTTTCGTGAACTTGATGCAGCTAGGGTCATTTTAGAATTGGGAACCTCAACTGAGAAATGCCTTTATAAGACTGACCTGTACCAGGGCAGTGGTGGTGCATGCCTTTAATCCCAGCACTTGGGAGGCAGAGGCACGTGGATTTCTGAGTTTGAGGACAGCCAAGACTACACAGATAAGCCCTGTCTCAGGGGAAAAAAAAAAGACTGGCCTGTATGCAAGCCTTCGGGGGCACTTTCCTGATTGCCCTAGCCCACTGTGGGCAGTGGCATCTCTAGAAAAGGGGTCCAGGGTTCTATAAGAAAGCAGGTTGAACAAGCCACAAGGAGCAAGCCATAAGCATCGTTCTTTCCTAGTCTCGGGATCAGCCTCTGCCTCCAGACTGCTGCTCTGCCTTCCCCTCAGGATGCACTTTGTAAGCTGGAAGGAATCCTTAACTCTCCAGGCTGACTTTGGTCTCCAGGTTTATCAAGGCAATAGACAGCAGCCTGAAGAACATGGTTTAGCATTTCTTCAGCCATCGCATTTATCCACGGAGCCCTTCTGGGGTACACCCACTCCTCAGCCACCTTCTAGTTGAAAGGTTCCTTTACTCTTTAATCCTACCTGCTTGCACCCAGGTTTCTAGGTTTTGCTTCAGTTCCGCTCCCCGTTAGAGTAGGCATGTGAGAAAGCTGATCACGTTGAGTCCACTGTCGGGATGCAGAGAACAGACAGGAAGTAGAGCTGGGCTGTAAAACCTCAAGGCTGACCACCCTCCCCCAAGAGACCCATTTTCTCCCATGAGGTTCTACCTCCTTCAGGTTTCATAACCGTGTCACCAGCCCAGAGCCAAGTGTCCCAACACATTAGCCGAAGGAGACATTGTACATTCAAACTATAACAAACGGGGACACACTGGAAACCAAATGAGTGTTGACCAATGTTCAGCTCCATCCTGCATGCTCTGAGTGGGACAGACAGTGTTCCTTTGTTTTCCTCTACAGTAAGGATGGCCAAGCTCTTTGGCTCGACTTAGCAGGTCTTGTTGAGGAACTCGTGGAAAGAGCTTTGTGCGCTGTCGTGCAAATGTGATACCTGGGTCTGTCATGTGAAGGGAGGCCACCAACATAGAGATGCTTTTAGTGTCCGATTTCAGCCACTATAATAGAATGACACAAATTAAGCAATCAACAAAGAAGCCAGAGTTCTTTTCTAACAGTTCTGGAGCCTGGGAAATGCAGAGTCCAGGGGTCACACCTGGTGAGAGCCTGCTTGCTGTGCTGTGTGTGTTGGGAGCTGCCCGTGGTCCTCCACAAACGGATTAGGTTCCCCAGAATGCGGACTGGGGCTGGGAGACTAGATGGGAGAGAAATGAAAACATTGAGTCAGTTCTCCAGTCAAAGCATGTCTGCTCTTTACTGAAAAATCTCCCTTGGTTTCTTGAGGGAAAACCCCGCCCCCAGTCAGTTCTGCACAGGCGCCTGGAATGTGTCTGAAGCCTGTGGAATGTCCCAGCTGGAAGCAGGTGAACTGGGCGAGGCACAGGTAGCAGATTCTGGAGAAACTAATGCAGAGGCACTTAGCAGGACAAAGGAAGCCAGCCTAGCTGCAGAGCTAAGCCATAGGTGGCCTGCCTTAAGAGGCATCAGGTCTGAACTCTCAGCCTGGAGCTGGCATGGGCGGAGGGGGGGGGGACAGCGTGTGGTTAGGAGGTATCACGTGGGCAGAGAGCAACCATAAGGCAGGGGGCTTGAACTGCCCACTCCTGACACAATGATGGTCAAGAGTCACATCCTGCAACATTGCAGCAGTAACAAACCAATTTCAACCATGAGCAGAGGTGACACGTACATATATCAGATGCTAAGCTGGTATCCCGAACTGCCCTAAACCGGTACTCTGAACAGACCACCTCTCTAAGCCGGGAGATTGAATGGCTTAGCATTCAGGTTCTAGCTTCTTGTGACTTAAAGTATTCCAATGAACACGGAAGGGGACAATGCAAAGGCTAACATGTCAATACCCAGGGGAAAAAAATCAATATTTCCTAAGACTTGAGTTTTATTTTCTACTTTTTCATATTGGTAGCCCATCGGGTTTTCCCCACCTCGGATTGGGAAATAAAATGAGGTCCCACTGGCTCTGTATTTAATGAGGAGAATATCTTCATGTGAGTCTTCTTGTTGCCAAAGTCTGTCTTATTCACCAGTGAGCTTTGCACCTGATACATAGTGTCATTCCACACTGCTGGTGGACAGATGGACAGATGTATGGACATGACAGATGGACGCATGAAGTAACACTACAGCATTTACCAAATAACTTCTAATTCGCCATTTTGTCTGGCAACCCCTTACTTACTCTGCATATCAAAGCAGAAAAGAAAAGCAGGCAGATTGTTTTTACTGGGATCCTGTACCTCTAACCTTAAAATCTTAACCAATGTGAATTTATAGTCTACTCGTCCAGAACGGCTTGAACTGCCTATTGCTTTGACAGGATGCCTAAATATATTGTAAGACTTCTGTATAATGTGGCTCCCTACCCTACAGAAGATGACGTGTGCATAAGAGATTTTAAAAAGACCCCACAGAAAAGGAGATGGTGTTTTTGTTATTCTACCAAGAAACATGTTTCCCATAACTTGTTTCTGCTAAAGCTTCCCTCAACAAGGCAATCTGATTTCTGAATGATCCAGGCTCCTCTCTTATTGGAAGAGGGGGCCTGCTAGGCTCGGGATAGATTATGCTTTGAGACCAAGCTACTGTTAGCTCAGTTGATATTACTTGTTCTGTTGTGTGGCCCAATATCCCTCAGCTATAATTAAAACAGTGTGCATGTGTGTGTGCATGTGTGTGTGTGTATACTCTTACCTCCAAAGATTTTTATACACAAAAATTATATACTTAAAGACAGAGAGTTCTGTTTCTCACCATTTTCTCTATCTCACGGGTTTTCATACTCCTGTGTCTATTCAAATTTCTATTGGCTGCTGACTCCTGACCTGGAGTGCCGTGTAATGCTTGCATAGTTTGGAGGCAGTGAGACTGGTTCTGGCTTGGGAGTTCTACGGGGTTATCGGGACTTTCTCTCTCTCTCTCTGTCTGCATGTTAGCCCGTGGTTTCCATACCCACAGCTGCTTCGTGTTTCACATGCATCCATGATAATGGCAGCCATCAAATCTGTCTTCTAGATGGGAAGCAGAGAAAAAAGAGGGAGGAAAAAGGCCACACCTATATTCTGTTTTTAAAAGCTTTTCCTGGAAATTAACCCACCAGGTGTTGATATTCCAGTGGTTATCAACATAATGGTTATCAGAAGTTAATCACGTGAGAGCCACCTGCCAGGGAGACTGAGAAATGTGGCCCTTTTCTCCTTACTAAGGATATGGACAATCTGGGATATTGAACAGGAACAGTCGCCATATGCGGGACCTTACCTTCATATTACTTGTCCAGAGTCACCTCCAAGATTCATTTAAATCACAATATCTGATTTTGTGGATTTTCCCTTAAGTCAGTGTTCTTCATGCCTCATTTATTAATTATAATTGAATAAGGAAGACCTGCCCCTTCCTCCTGGGAACACAATTCTTTATTTATGATGGTATTGATTCTTCTCTGATCCCTTTAACAAGAGAATGGTCTTTGGAAAAGAAGAGCCAAGTTCTTCATAGCATTACCTATCTCCCTAAGATGGTTTGAAATAACAATACAGCTCCAAGCTATAAGGAGTATGGACATCACCAAGCACCCAGTGTCCTCACACAGCTCAAAAGTGGCAGAAAAAAAAAGGCACATCAGGGTAGATCCACTAATGTAAATTTCTCATTTGTCAAAAATATGAATTCATAGTTGGCAGGAAAAAAAAGCCGGTTGAGCTAGACAAATATGATTTCTGTTGACAGGATATTAGGTAAACTAACTCACACAAACTAACTTGGCACCCAGTAAATATTTTTGATAGTTTTTGTTGAATGGGCTATCATCATTCAAGCACTTCTTGGTCTCTGAGACTTGTGGGTGGCTTAGTTGTTTTGTAAGATCTTTTTGAAACATGATTGAGTATAAAAAATTTTAAACGACTGCGTCTTAGTTACTTTTCTACTGCTTAACAACGTGGCCAATACAGGTTATAGAAGGAAGATTATACTTGGGCTTACAGCTCCAGATGGGTAAAGGTCTATGATGGAAGAGTGGAGGCATGGCGGAGCCGCGATGGGCGGAGCCGCGATGGGCGGAGCCGCGATGGGCGGAGCCGCGATGGGCGAGCCCGGTTGGTGGAGCGGAAACAGGAAGCTGAGAGCTCACATCTTCAAACTGCAAGCAAGAATCAGAGAACTCAAACTCAAACTGGCCAAGGCTTTAAGCTCTCAAAGTCCACATTTGCTCTCCAGCAAGGCCGTACCTCCCAAGCTGCCCCTAACAGCACTGCAAACTGTATTCAAGTATTCAAATGCTGGAGACGTTGGGGGAACATCTCATTCAATCCATCACAATCACACACACACACATTAAATATATATATATATATATATATATATATATATATATATATATATATACATATATATATGACATCACGTGTAAGTGATGTCTCTCGCCCTGTCCTCCTCTGAAAGCCTGTCTAGGATTCTCCATATATATATATATATATATATATATATATATATATATATATGACAGTAAGTCCATTTTCTGATAAATGTCTATGGTCTTTGGGTGGGACTTTGATGATGGAGCTGTCCCTCCTCTTTCTGTTTAGAAAGCCCAGAAATCAAGGCTTGGGAGCTTGGCCAATGGGCTTGGATTCAGGTCTGCTGGCTAGAGTCTCCATATGCGTTCCACTCGCTCAATTGCTAGTCAGGCGGCGTAAGGAGGTAAGGGGTAGGATCCAGGACATAAGAGTGTTTGAATTATGTGGTCCAAGCCTTTGGGTCATCTCAGAGGTGTCTACCACGGGACTGGCAACTTCATTTTAAATTTTAATTTGAAATACCAAGTTCACCTCCCCATCGTATTTTGGCCGAAAATCCAAAATGAGCATATCTAAGGGGGGGTGGGGGTGGAGTGGCTTGTTGAATAAGATTGTTCTGGAAGCTGGAATCCTGGTTTGTAGTCCTGGTCAGAGTGCTAGAGGCTGTTCACATAAGGCTAGCTTCTTCATTTCTTTGAGATCTCCTTTTCTCAAAGAACATGACAGGGTTGGGCTCAGTGATGTCTCTCGCCCTGTCCTCCTCTGAAAGCCTGTCTAGGATTCTCCTAAGAGTGCCTTGGGCTGGCTGCAGTATCTTCAGTAGAACTCTTTCGCCACCTAGTGGCCAAATTAAAGATCTTCGCCTTACCGTATCTTCTGCTTCCAGGCCCCCACTTGATTGCAGCAAAAAGAACAAAGCCATTTTAGCCTTTCCTCCGCAAGAATGCGGCAAACTGCCAGAACTGGGAGCAGCACATGTTTAATTCATGTCCTTGGAAGCTCCGCTGGGTGAACAAACACAGCGCCGCTTCCTATGGCAGAGGCCTTGGTGCAGTGGGCATGTGGTTACAAAGCGGTTCCTGACGGCGAGAACACCCAGCGAGGTGCCCTGATAAATGTAACCCCAAGGAGATGTGTTTGAGTTACTCCCTGTGAGCTAATCTGTTCCACGCTGGTCCTTAATGCTTTCAGCTGCTCCTAGTTAATACTCATTAAGCATGCATGCAGTGCCCGTCCCTCTCTAGACATCTGAAATAGAGAGGGGTGAGAGAGTCCCCTTGGGTCTCCTGCTGATCTGGAGTCATCTTTCACCCAACAGTGGTCCCTATAGGGTTGTTTTTCTGGCAGCCCCATCAGAATAGAAACTCAGATACGTGTAACTGACTTTATCTGAGCCTCATGTCTTTATCCATCTGAGCAGGGGCAGGGGGTGGGGGAAGGGCACATGTATTTCATTCCATCTGAGCGGTGGGGAGGGGGGATCTCGGGGAGAGGCACGGATTTCATGCCTCCCGGTGGTGTCTGTTGAATGCTACCAGAGCTCTGGGAATGACAGCTCATCTCTTGAGTATTATGCAGAACTTGGTGACAGCTGTCCTCTTGGATGGAAACTCTTCAGTAGTGACTGATCTATCTAGTAAGGTCAGTGCAGTCTTCTTGATGTCCATTGTACAGGCAAGGAGAAACAAGGTTTAGAATTGGCAAGGTGACCCTCAAGTATCCCAGTGGAGAGTGGTGGATTTATAATAAAACAAAAATGGCGACCAGGCTCCTTGTCCAATCACCCACTGTTTGATGGAGTCGGGATTTGCTTTTACACATTTGACGGGGCGGGGGGGGGGCATTTATTTCTTCATTTTTTTTTTACTACAAACATTATTGAAAACCATTAATTGCTTGTGATTTAAATAGCAACGTGTGGGTTTCCTCTTCTTCCTTGCCAAGCCAGACAGTGCAGTCAGCAAGTGGAGGAAGCCGTGGGCTAAGACGCAGAAGGACCAGACTCTACTTAAAGTGACCTACACCAGACTACCAGGCCAGCGAAATCACAGCCATGCAGACACCCCATTCTTCTAGAGGGGATTCCTGCCCTCCTAGAAAGAACAAGGGGGATAGAATTTGCTTGATCTTAATTTACGTGTATCTGTGAAAATGTGTCACATGTGTTAGAGTGTCAGGGCCTTCCTGACCTACAACTCACATGGCGGGACCCCATGAACAGCCCTGGGATTTTCATTTACTAATCCATGGCTCCTGGACACCATTGTCTACCTGGGCAAAGTATCTCCACTCAAAGTCCCCTGAAAGTCTGTATTTTAAATTAGTTTGCATGGTAGTGGGTTCCATAAGGCCTTTCATAATCCTCAGACTTGGGTAACTTACACCATCCCCTCCTCTCTCCCTCCCACCTCATTCCTTTAAAAACCGCTCTACTCTAAAACTCCTCCCTTATTCTCACCTCACATGCATTCTATTATCCTCTTTCTCCTACAGGTCTGTTCCCCTTCCACCTCTCAAGGCCATTTTAGTTTCCTGACCCCTAAAGACACTCCAAAGTAAACACACAGCTCTGAAGGGGATTGTGCGTTGGAAAGGAAGCCCTGTGTTGTTTGTCTTTCTGGGCCTGGGTTATTAATAATTTTTTAAAGGCAAGAGTCTTACTATGTCGCCGAGGCTGGCCTCAAACTCACAGCAATCCTCCTGCCTTAGCTTTCCAATTACTGATTGCTATTGTAGGCATGTGCTACCACATTCAGAAACTTTAAAATTTAAAAGATTTGTCTTGTATTTACGTATGTTTTTCCTGAATGTGTATATATATATCACAGGCATGCCGTGCCTAGGACTGCAGAAGAAGGCATCTGATCTACTTGGAACTGGATTTACAGAGATGCCAGGTGGGTGCTAGGAATAAATTCTGGGTCCTTTGTAAAACAGCAATACTCTCTCTTACCTCTTAACCACTGAACAATCTCTAGCTGACTGACTAAAACAAAAACAAAAACAAAAAAACCTCTACTTATATGTCTGTCTGCCTTCCTATCTATCTATCTATCTATCTACTCATCCATCTATCTAGTTTTTGAGGGACCTGGCCTGTTCTTGGTACTGAACTCTTTTTTGTTCCCAGGTGATGTATTGCTTTGAGGCAGTGTGGGAAATCTACTTCATCTTGCGTGCCTTCAAACCACTGAACATCCATCTTCCAGAGCTCTGTACTAATGCCGCTAAGGCCAAGTCTAAGGCTCTACAGGACAGTGACTGATTAGCCATGGCTTTCATGGGCAGGAGTTGGGGAGCACACAGAGCAAGAGCCATGCAGTTGTTAATACTGCACCACGAGAGAAAAAAAACCCAACAAAATAAACTGCTGCTAACGGCAAAAACCCAGAGGTGTTTTTTTGTTTGTTTGTTTGTTTGTTTGTTTGTTTGAGACAGGGTTTCTCTGTATAGCCCTGGCTGTCCTGGGCTTTGTAGACCAGGCTGGCCTCGAACTCAGAAATCCACCTGCCTCTGCCTCACAAGTGCTGGGATTAAAGGCGTGCGCCAAGATGGCAGCAGGAAGCAGAATCCAGGCCTCCTTCTCCCTGTTTAGCTGTCTCCTATCCGACTCTGCCAGGGTGACTTTTATCCAGGCTGACCAAGTCAGTTGCTTAGAGGATGGTTTCTGAAAAAGATATGACCAAACGCCTGCCACAGCTGAGCGGTGGAAGCAGGAAGGGAAGAGGGTGCTGGTGCAGTGGGAGGGTGGAGGGGAGAGGAGCACAGAGGAGCACTGAGACGGGCCCTCCCAGACTCACAGGGAGCTCACAGGTGGACAATGGCGGGCTCAAGGCCTCTGAAATGGCACAGGCACATGGGCGGGTGGGCACAGAGCCTGGCTGTCAAACTTTCTACCCAGATGGATGTTCTGTATTGTGAGGAGCGTGCTGCACTCCCTGGCTGGTAGCCGCACCCAGCCCATTAGCCCTCCCAGACTGTACAGCAAGGGCCCCCGCTGGCTTTATCACCCCGTTGCTTCTTCCCCGAGCAGATGCCTGGGGTTTGCATCTGGGTCCCACCAAATGTTCCCACAAAGGCTCCTTGTCTAAGGTAGGGGCACCCATCCTTATCTCCGTCAGGGATGCTACTCTGCCCGAAGTGCACCCATGGAGTTTTCTCATCCGTCGGCCTCCAGACCACGGAGGATGCTGCCTGGCCACCAATACCTGCATCCTGAATGCTCCTTTTATTTTCAAAGGAAGAAAGTATAACCTTAAGTGAAAAGCAATACTATGTATCTCGTACGCCATGCAGTCTGTGTACAGGTCAGGGGACAACCTACTGGAGTTGGTCACAGGGTCAAACCCAGAAGGTGAGACTCCCATGGCAGGTGTCTTTACTCCCTGAGCTATCTTGCTGGTCTAAAACCAACCTCTTTGAATCCCTAGTAGACGAGGGTGCATCTGCCATGCTGTGAAGCAAGCTCCGAGCTCTGTCCACCGAGGTCTTGAAGTTGATCCCACTTCTGGTTCTGGCCTGTGCTCTCTACACTTCTTGACCCACCAATGCAGGAACTAAGTGTACCGTAAGCCCCATCACTAAGTACATAGGAACTGCAGATGTCTTGGCTTCCACACCACTGCGAGCCAAATGCACCCCTCCTCCCTGAACGGTCCTGTCTCAGAGAGGAGAAAACTAAGATAGATGTCTAAGTAAATAGAGATAGATAGCTAGGTGACAGATGACAGATGGACAGATGTGATTGATAGACTCGGCTTTACAAAAGGAGTCACCCATTTGGACATTTGACACAACACAGATGAGTCTGTGACACTTTATGCTAAGTAGAGAAGAACAGCCTGGAACAAAGCATGCTGCACGGTACGGTATGCATGTAGAACCTGTAAAAAAAAAAATCAAATCTATTAAAGCAGAGATGACAGCGGTGGTGAAGACGAGGAATGGCATTGGCTGAAAGGCGCAAACTCGCAATGATGTCCAACAGATGATTCTAGAAAACTACAGTTGCTCACACTAATAGTGAAAACCTGTTAATACAATCATTTCAGGTGCTTTGCATGTCTGTGTGTATAGACAATGGAAAGTTAAGTGCTTAGTATATTAACTTGATTGTCTATTATAATCATTTTCTGTGTACGAACAAAGCAGTCCATTTCAAAAGAAAACAGCCACATTTGAATTTTAGAAGACCCAGTATATATATATATATATATATATATATATATATATATATATATATATATATACACACACACACACACACACACACACACACACACACACATATATACATGTATACTTATGTACTTATGGGAGTCTGTAGGTGTGACTAGTTGCTAGGGGTGGATTTGGTGATGATCCCTTTGTATTCAGTCTGCCTCTGCCACGTTCCAGCTGTGCGGTCTTGAGTGAATTAATCAACACCTCTGAATGTTCAACCTACCTATTATGAAACTGGCCTAATAGGGTTATTTTGAGTACAAGTGAATAAATGCGCGCACGCAACAGTGAGACAGACACACCCGTGTGTGTGATGTGCACGGGTCCAACAGTTCCTCATGTACTAAGCAATAAGTCAGAGTTGGCTATTAGCATAACGGAAAGGTCAGTCAACGCTTATGCTTCATATGTATTAGTAAGACGAAAAAATAGAGACACCCTAGAACCTTGCACAGAAAAGTGCATAATTTAGAGTTAAAACAAATATTACAGGCCATGGGAAGGTGCAGTCACTTAATTATTCAAGGACCGACTTTTCTCTAGGAAAAGCAGTCCAAAACAGGCCCTGGAAAAATTGTCACCTTGGCTGAGGACACTCAGGGTGGCTCTGGGCTGGGTGAGGATCAAAGCGCAGCTAGCTCCAGGGCTCCAAGCTCACAGAGAACAGCGCGGAAGGCAAGGGCATGTTCCATTGTTGTTAATTAATTTCTCAAGGGCTGCAGTAATCAGGGGCCTCCTTAGGGTGCTTAAGTCTGCCTGTCATTTAGGGAATGCGCTGTAAGTGTGTTTGCAGCACACTGAGGGATCTGAAAACTCCTTCAGTGCTTTAGTGGGGAGAGAGAACCCACGGCCTGTCTCTGAGGAAGAGGAAAAACCCACACGGGCTTCTTTAATCACAACAAAGAGTGACTAATCCAGGCGCAGCGCAGGCTCCCTGTGGCGTCTTAAAATATTATCATTTGAACCTGGTCGGTCTCTCCTCCTGTATAATATTTAAAGACGCCACACTTTATACATATTTATATGGCTCCCATCAGGGAGCCTAATTCTGAAGGGCAAATTAGAGGGCCTTCCAGAAGGGGGTCTGCCCTGAGGTCCTAAGACATGCGCAGAAGACGGCAAGAGGACCTTTTTCATCCCTCCCTGGAGGCCCAGTGCTGTGGCCAGACTGGGAGCCAGCCGAGAACCAGCTAGAGGCATCTGTAAGCCTTCAACTCCAGCCTTGGGATTACATGTGTCGTCTTTCATTCTAGTGTCGACCTGGCTGGAGTTTCTGGCTCTGAATTCATTCCTTCTTCACTGTAGTCAGCATGTTTCAGACTCTAAGATGTTGCAGATGCCAGAGCCATGAGGCAGCTACCAAGGAGAGCTGCGTATAGGGACTGGAAGCAGCGTAAGAGAGATGGATGTTGTGGGCACCGAAGTCGGAGTGACAGCAGTATCTAAGCCTTCTGCTACTGAAGCCCTAGACCCCAGACAGAGCTTATTTGGTGGAGTATGCCCTGCGAGGTTTTGGTCTTGCTTTGGTCCAGTATTTCCTCTCTGTGTCCCCATTCCTCCTTTCTGTAATGATAATATAATTATGTGGCATTGTATGTGGAAGAATGCAATCCATTGTTCTTTTTTGTTTTTTAAGATTGCCCTGGGTCTCAGAGGAGACTTTGGGCTTTGGACTTTTCAATCGTGTTAAGACTGAGAAAAATGAAGGGGACTTTTGCATTCTGCATCATCAAATGGCCATGCTGGATTTGAATGAGAAATGCTCCCCCGACCCCAGGCTCATTCATTTGCAGTACTTGATCTTGAGTTGGTGGCTCTGTTTGGAGAGATTATGGAACTTTGAGGATGTGGAGCCTTGCCGGAGGAAGTGGGCTTTGAGAGCTTGTGGCCCCACTCACTTGCAGTTGATTGTGCTTTCTGCAAGTGCTTGAAGAGGTGATCTCTCTGCTTCTTGCACTAGCCACACCCCCCCCGCCCCCGTCATTATGAACTCCCCATTTGGAACTGTACACCAAAGTAAGTCACTTTTGGTCATGGCAACAAAAGTAACTATTGCACCTAGTATTAAGGAAGCCCTGGCATTTATCCCATTACCTTTAAAAAAATAATAAATGGATGTGATGATGCGCACCTCCCGGCATTCTGGCCATGCAGGCAAGAGAATCAGAAGTTCAGGGCTACATAGCTACTACATAGCTAGTTTGAGGTCAGCCTAGTATGTGCAGTAACCTATGTCAGCCTGTGTGATTCTAGGTGAGCATGCACTCTGCACTAAGCTCTGTAGTCTTTGCCGAGGATGCGGACGGGGAAGAGCACATCTTCATCTAGTCCCAATAGCGGCCAGGAGTCTGATAAATGGAAGCTCCAAAGAAGGTTGAGAAACCAGGAAAGGTTCCCTGGGGGAATAAAACTTTCGTTGGTTTCTAGAACATAGGTAGGTTCCTCAGTCCTGAGGGTGGGTGGGTAGGCATTCCAGATATGGACACAGAGGGATGCACTGTGTGCCTCTGACATGAGACAGTGCCTGGCACTGCGTTGAGGACCCGACCTGTATTCTGTAGGACTTGACCCAGGGGACTTTTGGAGCGAATGGGTCACGGCAGGGGGTGTCTTCTCTGTTTTGCTATTTCCTTTCCCCAGAGTCAGGTCCTCAGAACGTCAAGAACTTACCTCTGAGACCACTGTCTCTGGAGCAGTATTCCAACAAAGAGATTCCCTGCCACATTAGAAAAAAAAATTTTTTTGTTATTACTCAAATTTGATAATTTACTGTTTGACCTTGAGATATTTGGACAAAAATGTATAGGGTGAAACTTATAGATACGTTTCCAATCTGGGAATTGAGCTTAATTGAAATGTTTTATAGCTTATGGGGCGCTCCTACCAGCAAGGGTTCATTCCCACTCTCTGGCCACAGCCCCTGGTAGTCAGCCGTCACATTCATGTGCCTTATGCTGGTGGGATGCTCCTTACAATACTGAAATCTGGATCAGGTTCCCAAATAGTAAGTAAGTAAGTGTTATGCTATGAAAAAAAGGATTAATTCCAGGCCTGGGCATACTGAGCCAAGGCTGAGTGGTGTTTACGGCAAAGCCTAATTTTAATTAGAGCTGTTCCTCACTCCTTAGAGGCATCCATACATTTTAGTGACTTTTCTGAAGATCAAGTGAAATAATGAAGTGCGTAAGGAGGCTCTGCCTGCAGCTGAGGTTTCTCACGTTCGTCACTAGGATGTTCTGCCGAGGAGTTGAACTCTTTATGCTCCTAGAGGTAGATAAAAACGACCTACAAGTTTAGTGTTTTTGTTCTTTAATGTTGACTGACTTGACTGTGTTTCGTGCCAGCGTTGCTCCTTAATTTGTTGCGTCACGTCTTGGCCCCGTATTACTTACTTTTCCTGTTTGTGATGGCAAACTATCAGACCGACAAAGTGTGAAGGAAGAGAGTAAGGAGATCACACCACCCCAGCAGGGATGACTCGAGGGCATGTGGCTCCCTCCTCCTCGCCCTCCTCCACGGCAGCAGGAACACCCACCAGGGACAGGCTCAGCTTCTCCCAGGTCTGCAGAACAGGAAGGAGCAAGGACTGGTTTGTAACTCTCAGGGTCGACATGACCTAGACATCTACTTCCTCCAGCTTGGCTCTACCTGCAGAATAATCCACAACCTTGCAGCCCTGGCTGGGGACCAGGTGTTCAAACACATAGACCTGTTGGGGCATTTTGTATCCAGATTATATCAGCCCCCCACTAATTAAGTTATAAAGATGTGGATTTCTAACAAAGGCTTGTAAAGCACAGCACATTTCTGGCATGTAACCTACATAGCAAATGTATTATCTGGATTGACTGAATGCTAGATGGCTCCTCTTTAAGGATATTAATGTGTTGAGCAGTACCCAATAATCAATGGATGGCTGACAGTTCCTTACTTTGCATCTCAAGTGAGTCACCAGTCCTGGAGACAATGGAGACCCGCATGTACGTTCATTATGTCCACCAGCTCAGCAAACCTTATGACCTCTGACCTCCAGTCTCAGGCCCTCGGTGCAGCATCTGTTTTTCTCTAGGTTGTTTTGGTAGCAAACTCCCAACATCTTTCTGGGGAGTCAGGAGAAGCAAGAGAGAAGGGACCCTTCTTAGGTCACATCTCCAGTGAGTTGGGGCAGACCAGGGTACCCCCAACTTTTTAAAATTTCCTTTTGAAATAATGAACCATCCAGTCTCGGGAGGAGAGTCAGCCACCCCGGGGCCTTCCAGTGGGACAGATAGCTGCCAGCTGGACTGCCTGTTTCCAACAAGCAATGATAAGCCTGCAAGTTGAGTTGAGCAAACCCAGGCCCTCTCACTGGACGAGCACGTGTTTCTGCGTGGAAAATAAAGCTGGTCCACTCCCAATGGCATTGTTTCATTCCAAAGAATAAGCTTTATTTCTCTCAAAACTTGGCATTCTTTTGACCTTCTTGATAGAAGAATGATGTAAAGTTGCCGGAGCCTATTAAGGGGAATGAATTCAAGCAGAACTAAAGGCATCTTGCCACAATTTTTTTCTAAGTACGTCAGCAAGTTGGTCTTATGGACAAGACAAATGTCTTCTACCAGGTTAAGACAACCTATTTCAATTGCCCACTGCATTAGATGTAGCAGGTGATGACTAGACATGCTAGGCCCAGAGCGCTGGCTCACTACTTACGTTCCTCTTTCTTGTTCCAGCTATGGTAGTGAGAAACAGAGTGAATTCAGCTCTTGGATGACAGGGGCTTTCTCTTCCAAGTGGAGCGAGTCAAAATTCGTCCTTCAGTGCCCAGTGAAGAGGGAGCGTAACCTGAAGAGCACATGGATGAGAGACGCCACAGTGTTCCTTCTACCCTTCATTAGAAAGAGATACATGTAGCTCCATGCTGCAATTCTAAGGAACTAGGGGATTCATATTCAGTATATTCTTTGCCCATTGTGTATTTGTGTGTGTGTGTGTGTGTGTGTGTGTGTGTGTGTGTGTAAAGGCTATGGGGATACCTTCCTCTACCCCTGTGATTATTATTGTTGTTGTTATTGTTCTTATTGTTATTAAGTTGTGTGTGTGTGTGTGTGTGTGTGTGTGTGTGTGTGTGTGTGTGTGGTACATGTACACTTGCTGGGGCCCACAGAGTCCAGAAGAAGGTGTTGTATCCCCTGTAGTTAGAGTTACCAGCAGTTATATGGCACCAGACTCCGGTACTGGGAACCAGACCCATGTCCTTCCCAAGAGCAGCATCCATTTGTAACCACAGAATGGTTCAGCCCCTCTACATTTTATTTTGAGACAAGGTTATCTTTTTGTTTGTTGTTTGTTGTTTTTGCTTTGGGGACCTGGAGCTTGGCATGTCTGCTGGACTAGCTGGCCATTGAGTGCCTGGTATCCCCTTGTCCCCCTCCCTGCCCTCTGTGCTGGGGTTTCCAGTTACAGGAGGTGAGTGATGTCACATCCGTTAGCTCACCCTTTTGATTTTATACCTATGTGTTTCTGGCATGGTGGAAAAGAGAAAGAGCAGTACAGGAGAGTAAAAGCCAGGCCCCCGTGTTCTGGAAAGACATGAGACTGGCTAATGTGGCCGAAGAGACCGGAGGGGCTGTGAGTCTTTCCATAGCTCTGTGCACCTGACCCGCCCCTGCTTTGATTAGCGTCTCTCTGTGTTATCTGAAAAGTCTATCTCAAAAGCAGAATGCGGCAGTGCTTCAAGGAGCATTGATGAATCTGTGATCAGAGTGTGTGATTTATCATCTTTCATAGCAATTGATAGATCAAACAGCCCAAAAGCCCCAGTGACGTTATAAAGACTTTGATAAATACATCTTAAAAGTCTGAGATGAAACTCTTGTATGGAATGCTGCACTCGACCGTCAGAGAACATCACGCTCTCTTCAAAACTGCGCATCAGATTTACGAGCACTTGTAGCAACTCAAGACATAAAGCAATCCTCAAATTAAGTTTCAAAGAATCAGTAGCATAAGATCACAGAACAACTAACTCTGAGACCAGTTTAAAAAACACAAATTAAGGTGCTGGGCATGGTGGCTCTGACAAATTAAGGTGCTGGGCCTGGTGGCTCTGACAAATTAAGGTGCTGGGCATGGTGGCTCTGTAGGTAAAATGCTTTCTGGGCAAATGTAAGGTCCTAAATTCAAGCCCCGGGAACCCCCGGTAAGCTGGGTATGGTAACACAGGACTGTAATCACCTGCGGTGGGGTGGGAGATGAAGACTTCAAGGAAGCTTGAACGTGAGCTAGCCTCGTGTACACAGGTGACAAAAGACACCCTCCCTCCAACAAGATGGAAGGCCGGGCATGGTGGCGCATGCCTTTAATCCCAGCACTCGGGAGGCAGAGACAGGCAGATTTCAGAGTTCGAGGCCAGCCTGGTCTACAAAGTGAGTTCCAGGACAGCCAGGGCTACACAGAGAAACCCTGTCTCGAAAAACCAAAAACATAAAAAAATAAAAAGAAAGAAAAAGAAAAAGATGGAAGGCCAGGACTGACACCAGAGACACATGTGTACTCCTATGATCTGTACACACATTCTCACACGTAAGCATGCACACACATCATGCACACGCAAAGATTACTATATATGTATAACTAAACCCCTTGGATATTGAGAATATTTTAAACATCACTTCCAAATCTGTAGAGATAGAGAGTGGCTTGGTGCTGCGGGAGGCTTGGGAGAGGAGAGCTTCTTTGAGCTGATGCACATCTCAGAGTACATGGCTGTACACCGCCTGGAGGGTGCTAAACGCCACCGGATGATACACACTAATATGCTTTGTCTTCTATTAATTGCATTTCTAGTGAATTAAAAAATACTGCTTCAATCCTAATGTGTAGATACACAGGTGTGCACCGGTGTGGCATTAACTAAGCTAAACCCTTACGAGGATGCTGTTCTGTTTATGATCATGGTCATGCTTCCAGATTATGTTTCATAAAGAAGTTAAAAAAAAAAAAACAGAGATGTTGGTACACACCTGTAATCCTAGCACTTGGGAGGGGAGAGTGGGAATGTCAGGAGTTCAAGACCAGTCTTGTCGACATAGCAAGTTCAAGGTTAGCTTGAAAGCCTGCCTCAAAACGCCTAGAAAGAGAAAGAAAAATCAAAAGCTCATAGGGATGGAAAGGTGTGAAATCCTTTACATCCATGAACGGATAACAGCACACTAAGATGAACTGAAAACATAACTTACAAAAGCCCCCCCCCCCCCAAATCAGAAAGCTTGAGTCATAAACAATAAAAGGGAAGAAGTAAATTCTGGACAAAAAGAGAGGTGTTTGTGTATTTCTCAAGACATTTCAGGGCTGGAGAGATGGCTCAGCAGGTAAGAGCACTGACTACTCTTCTGCAGGTCCTGAGTTCAAATCCCAGCAACCACATGGTGGCTCACAACCCCCTGTAATGGGATCTGACGCCCTCTTCTGGGGTGTCTGAAGACAGCTACAGTGTACTTATGTGTAATAACAAATAAATCTTAAAAAAAAAGACATTTCAGTCCAGCTCAGATTAGAAGCAGTCTGATAGACAGGGAGGACTATGGATGGTGAACAAGAAGCTATTTCAGAGTTGTAACCTACTGAGCCTTTAGTCTTTCATGCACTGGGTGAAAACAAAGGCAAGATTCTTGACTTGATCGTATTTATAGTATGTTATGGTTATTGGGCAACCGAAGAACCTGTATTCAGTTTTAGATGCAAACCCAGACTCAAGTGAGCAGCTTGGATGCCTGGATGTCAAAGCCAGGCTGTGAGTTGACAGACTAAGGCTGAGCTCCACCTTCCCTCTCCACCCAGGGCCCTGGCAGGCTGCCTGCCTGCTCCGAGTAATGGCAGTCTTCCTTTTCCTCTCCCATCCTTTCTACCACCCCTCTCCTGTCAGAGTTCAACCAGGAAGCAGAAAGCACTCCAGTTATCTGAGAAAGAATCAAATATAAAGAACTGTTAGCCACATGTCAAACTGCTGGCTAGCCAACTGAAGCAAGCAGGAGAGAACTCTGAGCTAATATCAGTGTTGATTTCAGGAAGCAGATACCACCCCAGGGCTAAGGACATGCAAAAAAGGAGGTCAGAATTCTTACTACTTGAAGTTTTCCTGCCCACCTAACAGTCCATAAGCGACATGCACCCCTGGATAGCTAGAATGCAGCCCAACCCCAAATCAGAAACTTAACCTCTCTCTCTCTCTCTCTCTCTCTCTCTCTGTGCATGTGTGTGTGTGTGTGCGTGTGATTGTGATTTTAAAGGCAATTTTTAAAAACTTGATTGCATGATTCTCTAGCATGAATTTTGTAGGTGACAACTGTCCTCTTATAATGTCAAAAAGCTGGACATACCTACTTGAACTCTGACCCCTGAAAAGAGGGTGAGAGTTAGTGCTGGGGTCTCTGTGAACAGAGAGACCAGCACTCAGTTTCTGCAAAGTAGTCACTGGTGGCACAGGTGCTGAGAGGAAAAACGACAAGCACTATATCAGGGACCACACTCCTTCCACACCCATGCAGGGAAAACACCAGAGGGAGCAGGTAGGAGCCCACAGCTGCCAACGCCAGGGATCCTGCCACCCTTCCCGTCTGCCTCTAGCAACCCAACATGCAGATCCCAACAGGCAACAGCTGGCAAAGCAGAACTGAGAATAAAAGGGTGCACTGTTGCCGAAAGACAATCCCTAGTCACGGGCACATTCCCCAGCCCTTCCCGCCGCTGCTTACTAACTGATGTTGGTATCAGAGGACCAGCCAGGGATTTGAAACCGATTCTTTCTCAGAGGGCTTTCATCTGGACTTCGGAGAACCTGTTTTTCTTCCCCCACAAGGCCTGGTTTCTTTTGATCTGAATGAAGGGACTGACTGCGGTCTGCAAGTTGTCTGCCTTAGGGCCAAGCAAAGCACTGTGCACACCCAGTGTCTCCTGAAACGCTCTCCACTTCTTCAACTGACCCCACTGTATTTAGATTAATCTAACATGACTGACCAGCTCTTTTGAGCACATCTGTCTATGCAAATACTCATCTATTCTAGTCCTTGCACATTTGGGAACTGACCCAAGACTTCAACATCATCAAACCTGCCAGACAGTCCTCTTGGCTTCTGTGCTTTGAATGGAGCCAAATACAATGTCCCAGGATGTGCCAAGCTGCAGAGGGTCATCTCTAGGGGGAAACTATAGAATTCCTTATCTGTTGGCTCTGTTCCTACAGGGAATGTTTTGAAGAGAAATTCTCCTTGAGAAGTCCCCACTGAACTGTCTCGAGCCACTTACCTGCTTGACAAAGCGACAAGGTGTTTGTATCAAGGAATAGATTTCTCCATCTTTTCTTTGAAAAAAGCTAGCTGGGTCTAGCAGCTCACCTTGGAAAACTCTATCTTCTAAATATTGGTGCTTTCGCGAAGAATCTATTTAACATAGTTTCATGCTAATCCTAATTTCTGCCCACTTATCATATAGTGTAACATTGATTCTAACATCAAATAAACAATACAAAGCAGGAAAATCATAGGGCAATCTCATTCATAAGCAAAGTTTTTTTAAAAAAATGAAGCAAACTATTGGTTGCCCACCTGAACTGGATGCTAAGACCTTACTGAAGAAGTCACCATCGCCTTTGGTTGCGGGATGCAGGGGAATCAGGCTTGAACCGGGCTAGAAGCTTGCCCCTGGTTGGCTAGTTTTCACAGCACCCGAGAGTCTGACGCAGGCTGTTGGGGGAGAATGATTAATTAACATTGAGTCTGCTGCGTTTCCATCCAGGCTCCCAGCACAGTGCCCTGCGTGTTTATCACAGTCAGTAAAAAGAGTGTCTCCTAACAAAATTAATATTATCATCATGCATGCATAATCCAGAAAGGGCATGTGGCTGTTCTCACACTGTTATATATAAAATAGTTACAGATCTGTCCACATTCAAGGGAAGTCCTAACCAGATGGCACACTTGGTAACAAATGGAAATTTTTGGTCCAGATAGATGCTAAACATAAGGAAATCAGTTAAACACAATAGTAAGCTGGACCTAACATCTTAAGGAGCAACACGGGGAGCCCTTCAAGCTATGCGTTCTGTGGGGAAGGGGTTTATTTATCAAATGGAACAAAAGAAGTAGGCACCCAGGTTTTCTCTGATGGTTGCTTTCACCCACCCTCACCCCACCACAGGTTGGAGAGGAAAGACAAAGAGGAAGGGAGCCAAGTTTGACAGAGTACCCATCATCAGCTTAGCCACTGTAGGCTTTGCGCTCCATGTCTCCCACGTGGGGAAGGATGCTTTTCCTCAGGAACCAGTGAGGTTCACAAGCTTCTGCTACAGCACAGCTGGACCTCACACTCTCACACCAATGTATATCTGCTGACCATCTCCGCTGGCCCTGATCCCACAGGATGGAAGGCATAGAAAGCTTTCTTTGTTTTAATGTTGCTTCTGTTAAAAGTATGCTCTTTGGTACCCTTAGATGGCTTTTCTGAGGGCCATAAAAGCTATTTAGAGCTTAACACTGCTTTTAAAAATTAATATTCAATTTATTAAAGTTACAGGTTAAGAAACCTAAGATTTTCCAGAGTTTGTATCAATCATTTTCTTTTCTTGTAAATTGCAAGTAGCCTGTGCGGCCATTTGGATGAGATGTTTTTCCCGTAAGCTCAGATATTTGAACACTTGGTTGTTAGTTGGTGGTGCGTTTTGGGCAGGTTTATGGAGTGTGCCCTTGCGAGGAAGTGTGTCACTGGCATTAGGCTTTGAAATCACACAGCCTTCAGCTGCTGACACTGCTTTCTGTTTGTGTTTGGAAAGGTGAGCCTTCAGCTTCCTCCTCTTCCCGCCGTGCTCCCGCTGCTATGCTTCCCCGCCACACCGACACATCTCTCTACAACCTAAAATCAATAGCTCTTTCTTCTATAAATTGCCTGAGAAATGGTGTTTTACCGCAGCAACAGAAAGGCAACTAATACAGACTCTTGTAGCTTTTTTTTTAACTATGCGAAAGGCCTTTGAATAGCATGCCTTTCTTACCTACATTTAATCTTAGCTAATATGACACCTTTACATATTTTAAATTGCATTCATAAATCAATGTGTTTTCTTTCTTTAAAAAAAAATCACTTCAGTGTTTTGATTAAACTAATACAACCTTCTTAATATAACCTCCTGGAGTAGTCAAATCACAGAACACCAATAAATCAAACTCACAAATACAGCTAGGCTTAAGTTTAAAAGAATGTCACTAGCTGTACATATGCAATTATGTAGAATTATTATTTAAAAACAAAATAGAATTATCATTTAAAAACAGACCATGCACACAAGTTAGAATTTTAAATTTGTTAACTCACACTATTAGCTGAAATTATCTTAAATATTCCAGGCATGTGAGATGCTAAATACAGATCTCTTCACACAAAGTCCTCACATGTAGCAGGCTGGGTTCCTCGGACATTGTTGTGCTTACATATGGGGTGCTCCTCATAAGCTGTGTGGGAAGATGTGATCCCAGCTAGACTTGATGTTTGGGGAGATCGCACAACCTTTAGGAGGTAGAATCCTATCAGAATCTGAAATCAAGGGCTACTGAGAGCCTCCTTCCTCTGGGGTTATACAGGAGCAGGGAGACCCCTGAGGGATGCTAGCACCCCTTCTACCTTAGCTTGTTCCACATCACTAGCTTCTTTGTCCCTGTCTCCATGACAACTTCTCTCAGTGTGTCTTCTGTGTCTTATAAGGTCATTTATCCTTGAATTTGAGGTTTCTTTGTGTCTTAGTCAGGGTTTCTATTCCTGCACAAACATCATGACCAAGAAGCAAGTTGGGGAGGAAAGGGTTTATTCAGCTTATATTTCCACATTGCTGTTCATCACCAAAGGAAGTCAGGACAGGAACTAACACAAGGCAGGAACTTGGAAGCAGAAGCTGATGCAGAGGCCATGGAGGAGTGCTGCTTACTGGCTTGCTTCCCCTGGCTTGCTCAGCTTGCTCTCTTATAGAACCCAGGGCTACCAGCCCAGGGATGGCACCACCCACAATGGGCCCTCCTACCCTTGATCATTAATTGAGAAAATGTCTTACAGCTGGATCTCATGGGGACATTTCCTCAAGGGAGGCTCCTTTCTCTGTGACACACAAAACCAGCCAGCATATTCAGGTTTCCAGGATATTTTAAAATTAATAACATCATTACATCATAAAGATCTCCCAACCCCAAATAAAGTAAGATTCTGTTTTCAGGAACTTAGACACTGACTTACCTTCTTGGGGCCATCATTCAAAGCACCATATCTCCACAGAGAAGGTACCATTCCAGGGACTCAAGGTAGAGCCCAGACCTGGTGCAGGGAGAGACACTGACGACTTTCCCGGGAGCCACATTAGTGAGGCACACTTGGTTCTATTAGAAGCAGCAATGTCAGTGACTTTCAGATGTAGCTATATTGCAGCCTATGGCCCCGAGTTCAAGTTCTGCTTTATAGAAATATGGCATCACTAGATTGGGTCACTGGCATCTCTTCAGCTAGGCAGGAAGCCATTTTCAGGCTCAAAGCAGAAAGTGCTATGACTGGACCCTAAAGAGCTGCCCGGTGTGTAAGAAGGAAAGGGTAGATGTGGGAGGTTAATCAGAGGATGTGTAGGAATCTAGGCAAAGTTAAAGATGAGAGAAGCTCAGAGAGGGAAGTAGCCTGGGATATGGTGAAAACGGGCCAGATGCTTCTTCTACAACAGAAATAAGTAAAGCGACTTGTTGGTACTTCCGAGGTAGGGTGTGAGAAGAGGAAAAGCTAAGGCAGACACTGCAGTGTTTGATGTGAGTTCTGTGGAGGTTTGTGTCATTCCCCACCTGAAGCAGGTGGGGGATGAAAGGAACAGGTCTGCGGTGAGAGGAAATGTTTTCTAGACACTAGAGTGGAATTTCCTGTGGGGTGAACTTTTAGAAGGAGAGGATTTGGTTCTAAGTGTACAATTAGAGCTAACAACATGTAGAGGATACTTGAAGTCATGTGACTGGTTGAGATGGCCACAAGAGTGTGAATAAGCAGAGAATGGGCCAGTGGAAAAGCCTACCAATAGTCAGATGTCAAGGAGAGAAGAAAGCCAGTAAAGGAGACTTGGAAAAGACGGCCAAGAGAACACAGTGTCCCGGGAGGCAGGGAGCTCTGCGGTCTGTATTCAGCACTGTGGAATGATATTTTGTCGTGCCTGAGTGCTTTTTAACAACACTGGTAACAGCTGTCATTTTCCTGTTGGCCCAGCAATCTCTCTGTGGCTATAGTCTTTACATTTCCTGCCTACACATCTATAGCAGTATCAAATAAATTAAATAAGCTCAAAACAATACATTAAAAAGATCAAAAGGTATGCCTCGGGATAGTAATAATTTTTGAAGTATACTGTAACTTATTTACATAATCTGTATATCGCCACATCATATGCAAATATGCTTGCAGCTATTGATTCTTAGCTACTTCAATAACAGTAATGTATTTAATATCAGACCCTGCAATCTATGCAAAGGCAATTCTCAAGGCAGTTTTTGATAGTTATGAGTATGAAGAGAGAACTGTCCTGTGGTTTGGACAGGACGGAGGTGTGTAGGACTCCCCCACCCCCACTCCTATGAGTACTTCCTGGTGCAGTAACCAGCTCTTTCCAGGATCCCTTCCCAACTCCTATGAGTACTTACTACTGTAGTAACCAGCTCCCGGCTCCCGGCTCCCGGCTCCGGCTCCAGCTCCGGCTCCCAGCTCTTTCTTGAGTCTGAGCTTTGTTTTCTTTTTTCCAGTGTCTTTTTGGGGACCAGCAAAGTGTCTGTCCTGTGGCAAATGTTCTAGAAGACTTGCCCAATAGATAACTGAGCAGTGTAGGCTGCATCTGTAATTGACTTCAGCTACTTTCTCTGATAAAACTGCTCAAACAAACACAAAAAATTATACTTATATCCACTTATATATCTAACTGGTTGCATACGCTAAAAAGATTTTTAAAATTTTATTTCTGTGGTTTTGTGTGTGTGTGTGTGTGTGTGTCTGTGTATCTGTGTGTGTTTTCACATATGTGTGGGTCCCCTCAGAGGACAGAAGAGGGATCCAATCCCTCAGAGTTGGACTTGTAGGCAGTCTGAGGCACCCGAGGTGGGTGCAGAAAACTAATGTGGAACATCTGTAAGCTTTCAATCTCTGAGCCATATCTGCCTTAATTTTTTCTGACATTTTATTTATATTTTATATATATGGGCGTTTTGCCTGCATGTGCATCTGTGTACTATGTGTGTGCAGTACCTGAGGAGACCCAAAGAGGGTGTTTGATCCCCTAGGACTTGAACCACCAATGATTGTTAACCACCATGTGGATGCTGGGAATTGAACTCTGGTCCTTAGGAAGAACAGTCTGCTCTTAACGGAGGAGCCATCTCTCTGAGCAATATAGGTCCATACTTTTAAATAAAGCCACCTATACTTTTTTTGTGTAACATGGAAAGTCAAAAGTGAATGATTTCCATCAGCAATATGTTCTTTGCTTTCTTTAGACCACAAACTAGGTAGAGGGAAAGGAGGGGAGAGGAGAGAAAAGGAGAGGAGGAGAGTGAGGGGGAGGGGAGGGGAGGGGAGGGGAGGGGAGGAGAGGGGAGAGTTCTACAGAACAGCACCCCGAAGTGAAAGGCAACTTTGCTTTCTATCACTTTCTTTTACCAACTGAGAAGGCAAAGGAGGTGCTTTGAATGAAAAATGTCCCCCTAGTCTCAGCCATTTGAATACTTGGTCTGCCCTTGGTGATGTTGCTTGGAGAAGTTGAGTTGCTTTAGTCCTGCTGGAGAAAAGGTATCATTGAGAGCTGACTATGAGATCTGTCAAAAGCTTCGCTTCTAGTTTTCTGTTTTCTGCTTGTGGTTCAAGGCGTGAGGTCTGAGCTTTCTGCCACCATGCCTGACGCTTGCTGTGGCACTTGCCCGCCACACTGGACTTTTATCCGTCTGAACAATCAGCCCAAATAAACGCTTCCTTCTCTCAGTTGCCTTGGTCACGGTGTTTTATCACAAGGATGGGAGAGTAACTGATACAATAGGTAAAGGAGCCCCCGAGTCCATCGCGTGGATGTGTGTAAGAGGCTGGCCCGCTGGTCAAGAAAGCGTGAAAACAGATTGACACGACTCTGCAGGCCAGCCCAAAAGACCACGCATGCGTGTGACTGCATCCCCCCCCCCCCCCGCATGCTCAGCAGCCTGACGTGGACCTTGTCACTATGAGGAAGTGGGAGAAATAAAGACTTATTTTATCAGCCTGCTGTAGTTTTTCTTATGACTCTCGGCTGTCTTTAGAAGTTTTTCTCCCTTATGCACTCAGATAGACAGCTATAAAATTGATTGGCTTGAAAGCCAAATAATATGAAAGACAGTGGCCTACTTTATCACTTAGTGCTAGCTATTTATTACGAGCAGTGCTGGGTTGGGATATTGATCCCGGGATTAAGGCTGGAGAAATATAGATCTGGAGATTCTGCTGACACATAAGGCTCCCCGGCCATAGTGACAGATGATAATGAGCTTGTGCTTAGAGGCCATCTTTTATCTCTGTAGAGTCAAATAATCATTTTTCCAAAATAACGAATCGCGCAAACAATAAATGGGAACATTCATTTAGCAGTTTTGCAGCACAGCTTCCTTGAGCCGAAGCACACCGTCGGCTGCAGAGCGGTCTGGATGTAGAGGACGCCCTCTCTCCTCACTCATTTGTTGTTTGATCCTTGTTAATTGTTTCGTCTGGCTTAGCCCATCTGGCCTCGGCAAGCTTCCTTACCAATTCCCTACACTCTTTATTCTCTCTCTCTCCCTCCCTCCCTTTCTCTCTCGCTATCCGTCTCTCTTCCCCTCCTTTCCTCCCTCCCTTCTTTTCCCTTTCGCTCCCCCCTCTCTGTGTCTGTCTATGTACATTCATATGTATGTATGTATGTATGTATGTATGTATGTATGTATGTATGTATGTATGTATGTATGTGAATTAAGCTTAGAAGGCAATTTTATTTTGTATAAGAGGAGAGCTCTGGTTGGCCTGAAACTTTGCTCAGTAGTTTGGCTATGCGAGCTATGTGAGATTTGCCTATCTCTGATCCCACCCAGCCACTGCTTGGATTACAACCCCTTTCCCCCATGATGGGTTCATCACGTGGCTCACGGGGGGTCAAACTTCAGTCCTCGCGCTTGCAAGGCAAGTGCTTTGCTGACTGAACCATGTCCCTAGCATGTATCATGTCTGTTATTGCTTCTGTGGGCTTTTTTCCTTCCTCCAGCTGAGAAGCCCTTTTACATCTCCAGAATAAAACAAACAAACAAACAAAAACACACAGTTCCACGTGCACATCTCCCACAATATCTTGAACAAAACATTAGGAAAACGTGGCTTCTGGGTTCGAATTCTGACTTCAGTGCCCGCCCCCAAGCTGTCAGCCCCTCCCATTATCTTTCTGAGTCTTGGCTTATTCGTACTAGAGGTTGCTATCCTTACCTTCGAGGCTTTTCCAAGAGCAAGCATGTAAAACACTGTGTGCAATTCTCCGCACACGGTGGGTAATGGATAGGTATCAGCTCCCTGCCCCCACGTGGCTCCTGCCCACTGAGTTACGGTAGTCAAATCTCTTGCCACACTTACATAATTCAATGCACACCGAATTCTCAAGCTGGGTTTCCTGGATTTCAAGCTTGTCAGTGAATGTTGTATGACTTTTCCTAGGGATATATAAAGAAAAATCTAGTCACCTTAGACCAGATGCCAATTGACTAAAGAAATGGTTTCATCCAAGTCCAGCTTGGTAAGCTAATGAGCAGGGTTACTTGCAGGAGCTTTGGGGAAGGATTATTTGAAGGAACTTGGGTAATTCAGCTGTGTTGCTCCAGTCTAAGTGATGACTTACAAATCATCCTCCCAAACCGCATGCATTTGGGGCAGGAAGGACCTGTAACTAGAGTCCTGAGTGTCTGGCAATGCTGTGTCTCTGTCTAGAAGCAGCTCAGTGTCATTGCCATTTCTATAGACTCAGAAATCACCATGACATTTGCTTATTTTCTTGCTGTGATTGTGGGTCACTTTACCATGTTTCATGATGCTCAGTGGGCACATACTGAGGAATAGCTCCACTACAATACTGCACTTTTCATTTATGGCTTCCGATCTGGACTGCATATGACAGTCACTTTGAATGTACCCATAGATTCCAAGAGAATCTATGCAAGTCTCAGAAAGTCACATCAGTGGAGTCTAGATAATGCCCAATAACACAATTCAACATTGAATATGCCACAATGACACTCTGGGATGGAATTTATCATCTTCCTGTATGATCACACCCTAAATCTGCCTACAAGGTTCATAGTAGATTGGGCTGGAATCTCTACCTGCTCCTTTACCCCCATGCTTTTCTCTGTTTGCTTATGGATGTGGCTGCATCCTCTGGAGTTTGTGCAATCTACCAGTGGCTACATCTCTAAAGAAAAATGGCTTCCTCCTGCCAGTAGCCATCAACTACCAATAGCCCCTTAGCTACTGGTGAGTCTATTCTCCATCCATGCTGGGGTTTTGACTGACCTGACCTTGTCCAAGCCTTGTGCCGATAATTACAGCTGATGTGAGTTTGTGGGTGCAACGGCTTCGTCGTGTCCAGAAACAGTATTTTCCAGCATGCCTCCTCATAGTCTGACTCTTCTCTTGTGCCCTTCCCCCAGCCTTGAGTAGGCTAAAGGAACCCATGAAGGCTTTACAACCTAGCTGGAGTTGTCAGGCCTCAGTGCACTTGCAATTTCCTACAGGAGCTTTGAGGACTTGACACCCCCCCACAGCCCCTCACTGAGCTTGATTTGCAACATAATCCAGATGACACAAAGCAGGGGGTCTGTGGGCTCTCCCTATATAAATCTGAATATTAAACATATTAAACTCTGAGCCTTGATCAGAAACTTTTGTCTTGGCTTCATCCTTCTCTCGCACACAGTTCCTTTTTCATTTCCAGCACCCCTTTTCTGATAACCCAGTTCATCCTGGGCCTCTGCATGGCTACATTCTCTCCGTGATGTTCCTTGACCCTTATGGAGGTGGGAGATTGAAATATGTGCCCCTTTTATGGCTAATTACTTAATAGTCACTGGTTATCAATATTTTTGACCAGTTATGAGTCTGTATTCATCACTTCTGACTGTGAGAATAAGCTTGTCTGACTACCATTGAGAGCGGTACTATCTATGGTTATAAACATAAATATTTAGAAGATAGTTGGACAACATGATCTTTTAACAAGAAACAAATAGGGCCCTAAGGCCTATGACCTCCTTAACCATGGGCTTTTGACCAGGTGCACTATACCAGGCATGGATTGTCTCCTGGGGAACAGGTCTCAAATTCAAAGAGAAAGCAGCAACATTATCCTTGTAATGTTCCCTCCATTGTTGCCCCAGTAGGCACATCTTGCCTGGCAGGTCAACACTGTATTGTACAGAGTTGCTACATTGTTCTCTTTTCTCCTTTGGTGACCTGCACAGTGCCTTCTGGCTCTACGAAAGGTAGCCAGCAGGGAGGAAGTTTCTGGCTGGTTCCAGATTGATTACTCTAGGTTCTACACCACCTGTCTTTAACAATAGGGCCTCACTATCTAGTTAGAGCAACCAAGAGTAACAGAGACAACTGGCACTATCTGGGGGACTCTAGGGCCTCTGTGATCAATAATTCAGTAGGGAGATACCCTATGCCTACATAGCGATTTTTATTTAATAAGCATGTCTTCTAGGAGCACCCTGCAGGGCACTTCTATTAAACTCCTTCAAAAGTATCTTAATTAGTTTACAAAGTACTGAGTTCCCATTAGCTTTTCTTCATCCATGTTTGGTGTCAGCTAAGAGTTTGTCTCGTTTATTTTCTCGAAGTACCAACTCTTCACTTCTTTGGTTGCATTTGTGGCTGTCTATTTTCATTTTACTATTGAGCTCTGATGATTTCCTTTTCTCTACTGATTTGGGGTTTGGCTTGTTCTTAGTTTCCTAGAGCTTTAAGTTATCTATGTAATAGCTTTCTGATTTATTAATGCAGGCACTTAGAACTGTAAAGTCCTCTCTTAGGACTGCTTTCATTGTATCATATTTTATTTCCTTCCTGATTACTTCAAGGGCCCCTTTGTTTTTCAATACTGTGCTATTTAATCTCCATGAGCCTGTGTATCTCTAGTGTTTTCTTTTGCTCATGATTTGCAGACTTACTCTATTGTGGTCAGATACACCACAAGGAATTATTTTCAATTTTCTCATATTTGTTAAGACTTGCTTTGTACCCCAATAAATGGTATATTTTAGAGAAAGTCCCACAAGCTGTGTGGAAAAATATAACTTCACAGTCAGTGTCTTTATTGTAGATACCTGTGGTCTATGATGCCATTTCATTCAGACTTTTCTCTGCTTATTTTTTGTTGAGATGACCTACCTGTTAATTTGTGAAAGAGGGATAGTGAATTCTCCCCCACTGCTGTGTGCTGAGGCTCTGATGTTGCTTTGCCTTTAGTTATGCCTGTTTTGCATAATTGGGTATGCCTGTGCTTTGGTATGATTAGAATCATAATGTCTTCTTGATGAATTGTTCCCTTAATCAGTATAAAGCAGCCTTTATCTTTTCCCCCTAGTTTTACTGTGAAGCCGACCTTGTCAGCTGTGAGGACAGTGATGCTTGTTTCCCAGATTTATTTTCCCAGAATGCCATTTTCCACTCTTTCCTCCTGAGTAGTGTCTTTCTTTTGTGATCATGATCATTTCTTGGAGGCAACAAACAGGTAGCTCCTATTTTTTTTAAATCCTATCTACTAGCCTGTGCCTTTTCATTGGGGAATTGAGAACATTAACATTGTTTCTATTATCAATTGTATATATTGTTACTCTCATTAATATTGTTACTACTGTAAGGCATGCGTTTATCCTGCCATTTTGTTGATTTTATAGTATTCGAATTTTTCTTTCTTTCTTTCTTTCTTTCTTTCTTTCTTTCTTTCTTTCTTTCTTTCTTCCTTCCTTCCTTCCTTCCTTCCTTCCTTCCTTCCTTCCTTCCTTCCTTCCCTGTTATTCTAAAAGTTTATTCTTTCCTGTGGCCTCCTGCATAAATTCTTCCCTCCAGTCTGAACTACTCCAAGTATCTTCTGTAGAGTTAGCTTAGTGGTCATAAATTTCTTTAATCTATTTTTGTCATGAAAGGTTTTTATTTTTCACTCACAACGAATAGTTTTGCTGGGTATAGTAGTCTGGGCTGGCTGTTTCTTCTAAAACTTGAAATACATCTTTCCAGGAATCTCCTACCATTTAAAGTTTCAGATGAGAAATCAGCTGTTTTTCTGATAGGCCTGCCTTTGTATGTAACCTAGTGTTTCTCTCCTACCACTTTCGATATACTATCTTTGTCTAGGATATTTGGTATTTTAATTATACTACAATGGAGGTTATATATTAAATATACTAAGGGGGGTTTTTTATGTTTGCTGTTCTAAATACTTCTTGAATATAGATTGTTATCCCTTCCCCAAGTCTGGGAAATTTTATGTTAAGATTCTTTTGAGAATGTTTTCTATCCCTTTAAAATGAGATTCAACTTCTTCTATGCCAATTATCTACAGATGAATCACGAACATCTCGACATTAGCACCAGGGACCTTTATTAGTTTAGCTTTCTTGTTTGTTCCTTCACCATGTCTTTAAGCTCAGGTATTTTGTACTCTCTTTGAGTCTTAGTATGGCTGAGACTTTCCAAAGAATTTTTTTCTTTGACTTACTGTGGTTTTGTTTTGTTTTAAATTCCCGGCACTTCAGATTGTGTTTTCCTCGGTAGTTCTACCTCTGTTGAACTCTCCTTTCACACAATCTATCACCTTTCTTATTTTAGTCTACTGGTTATGTCTTTGAGCATGCCTTGAATTATAGTTTTGATATCTATGTCTGGGATTTAATCTAATGTACTCTCATTTGTTGTTTTTACCAAAGGGTTATTAATTTATAGAGGAGTTATCTTGTCTTAAGTTTCGTCTGTTTGTATGTGTTTCTTATGTTACTGTATTAGGATTTATATATCTGGGCTTATTTATATCCTTGGTTTACTTATTTTTATCAACTATTTCCTTCAATTGAAGTATTTGAAATGTTCGTGTGGGACTTGAGTATGGTACACTTCAATGTATAGTTCAGATTATAGCTCCTAAGTCCAGGATTTCAGGCGTCTGGTGCAAGTTTTATATTGCTCCCCAAGTCCAATATTAACTGGGAGCAACAACAGGTGCTCGATGCGACTGTCATGTAAATGTCATAGTAGGCAGGTAGTAGCAGTGACCCCTTGGACTTGTGTAGATTTTTGGAGGACAAACAACCAAAGATGAGATAGAGTTTACTCAGACTGTGGATGAAGTAGCTGAGAAGGCAAAATTAGGATACATTATGATTCACAGACTTTAGAGATTGTTAAAGCTATGGAAGATTATAATTAAGAAGTAAAAAGAGAAGAGACTGAAGAAGAGAGAAAGAAAAAATAAGGAATAGAAGAGAAAGTTTGAGATGTGACTGAGAGTGTAGTGAAGCATGTCTTATAGAAAATTGGGTGAAAAACATACACAATATTCCTAAGACTCCACTGAACAATACACAAACAAAAGCAAAAGCATCCTGAGATGTATATGCAAGAGCAGGACTCAAATAGTGAAAACAAGAACTTAAAAAAGATGAAGAGAGTGGATTTCTGGTTTAGCTGCCCTGAGTTGAAGAGTGGTGTTCTCAGACCCCTCAGGCTCTGGTAGGTTCCACGTAGTGTCAGGGTCAGGCAAGTGGGATATGTTCTCTCTGGACCCTCAGTGTTGCTGGGTATCTGGTGTGTGGAGGATGGGAGATTATAAAACCTTTCATGATGGTTTCCCTCTGCACTTCTTCCCCTTTGGCCTCACTTGGCTCTGTAGGTGGAATCCTGGTGGGAGGCAGGATGCACGCTGGAGCTGGACTCCCAGCAGAGCTGAGTTTGGGCTGCCCTGCCTCCTTCCCCATGGAGGTCTCCCCTGGATCAGTAGTTCATAGCAGGCATTGTCTCTTGAAGGACAGGAGCGTACTGTGTTTTATCTTTGCTCTTTTCACTCATGGAATATCCATTATATGGCTTGGGCCATGATTTTTTTATCCTTTGCTCAACCCCTAACTCATTCAGGCTTGGTTGGCATATTCTCTGCTAATAGCCCCAAATACTCATTGACCGATAACACAGGAGGAAACACGTGAGCTCATCTCTTCTTCATTAAGTCTCCCATTCTGTGAGTTCAAACCTTGCCTTCCCTCGCCTTACTGAGTGGGCTGTCCCTGGGTGACCAGACCCTTCGTGAATCTTCCCACTCCTTACATCATTGTCATTGGTGCCCTGAGTTATCAGTCACTCTTTCCAGCATCGAAATCCCTCGCTGACCTCACATGCCCCGCCAGCTGCTACTCTCCTTTCTCTCTCTCTCTCTCTCTCTCTCTCTCTCTCTCTCTCTCTCTCTCTCTCTCTGGTCCCATTTCAGGTTAAACAAAACAAAACAAGAACTGCCTCAAAAATAGCTGGTCCTCACTGCTTCCAAACCTCTCCTCCCATTTTCCTTTGAACCCATTTCAAGCTGGCTCTCATCCCCACCACGCTACTGAAACTCCGGTGTCAACGTCCTCATAACTTCTAAGGCCAACTTAACAGCGAAACCTCAGTCCTTACCTCGGAGTGTTTGACACAGTTACCCGCTCAGAGGTCTCTGTGGATTTCTGGATCTTTTCCTTCAGCACGGCCTTTGCCTTCTGTCTCCTTGATTGACTTCCTGTTTCTCTGTCTTTCAGACGCTGAGACTCTTCAGGGTCCGATTTTCCAGCCTGTCATTATGTCCGTATTCACTCACTAGCTGAGTGAATTCTCAGCTCAGGGTTTCAACGTTCCTCATGCACGAATATCTCTGAGACTGAAATCTCTGATCTAGATTTGTTTACCTGGTTGTTTTGTTGGAATCTCTACCTGGTTTTGTCTCAAAAAAAAAAAAAAACCAAAACTAATGTCACAACTAAAACTGAATTCTAATCACCCAACGTGGGGTGTTCCTGGTGTCCTGTTTCTGCAAAAGGTAATTCTACTTTCATAGTACCTCTGACCCAAGCCCTTAAAGTCATTCTTAAGACACATCTCTCTGTACAATATTAAGTCTGTCAGAAAAGTATATAACATACATGTTTTGGATATTAGATTATTCATGCCTGTAATTTTAAATTGCTAGGCAGAATTCCATTAATAATAATAAGTAACCCAGTCTTCTTCTACATAATTTAGCTACCATGCCTCTGAGCTTCATAAAACCCTATGAATGAGACAATTATTATCCTTTAAAGATAGATAAGGCACAAAGTGATTTGTCAACGTTCCCTGGCTAGCACATGAAAGAGCCATGATGTGGCCTGGGCTGTGGTGCATCACATTACACATTTGAGTATGTACATAGTTCAGAAGTTCCTACTTGCCATAAATCGTACTTTACTAATCGCCTTTGCGTAAAAGCCCTTTCTTGGTTTGGAATCATTTCTTTGGCATAAATTCTCAGAAACTGGATTACCCTAAGAGTAAAAGCCTTCTTCATTAGGATAACTTATTGCTATTAAACACTGGCTCTTTGGAATCCGAAGTTATACATAGTTATTAAGAAGCCAACTTTTGTTGTTGTTGTTGTTGTTAATAGAGAAGATTGCAGGGGGAAATTAAATAAATTCCACTCTTAATTTAGTCACAACTTATTTTGAACACTCATTCAGTCATGTGGTTTTCAGTTTCCTCCTGTGTTATACAGAGATCATCTCCATGACAACTTCCTCCCAGGTGCATTAATCTCTCCCTTCTTCCTATCAAAGGAAGAACCTTTAGTGTCACCCTCCCTCAAAACAACAACGAACCCCACACTCACGGGATCAAATACCACTGCTTTCTGTGAGAGGTTTGATCTGTTCTCTCTTTCACAGTCACAGGGACAATAAGTCTTACTTCTAATTAGACTTACAATGTCTAAATTTTACACCTACCTTTGCAGTTCACTGTTGTGACAAGATCCTAGAGACGTGAGGGGTGGCTGATGTCAAGATGTATTGTCCATGAATGAATGTCAACTATGACCACAAAGAAAGTCATCTGAATTTTGATGGGCATCACATCCAATCCGTGGATTATTTTGGTGAGATAGTTGTGTTCATACCTTAATTCTGCTGATCCAGCATCATACAAGGTCTTTTTGTTTAGCATCTTTTAAATTTCTTACTCTAACAAATTAATTTTTTTATTATATACCTTGAATAGAATATTTTTCCTAGTTTCCATCTGAGAAAGTTTGTTATTAGTATATTCGAAAGATACTTGGTTTATATGCTGATTTTGTAACCAGAAATGTTGCTAATCAGTTATTGATAGGTTATGGAGAGACTCTGTCTCAAAAACAAGTCGGACAGCATCCAGATGAGTGACACCTTGGCTGTCGTCATCTTGACATCTGGTCTTCTCACACATGGATAAACATGTACATACATACCGTGCATATGAACATGTATAAACACAAACAAATGTGTACACACATAAAAAGTGGAAAAGTGACTTCATTTTTTTTCCTAATGTTCACAAAGATGTAGCAAGGGACACGGTGCCCAGCTCTGCCTGTTTGATTCAATATGCCTTATTGTATAATGCATGAGCTCTAATTTCAACAATGGAGGACAGGTGCATCATGTGCTAATTAGGTTGTACAGATCTGAGATTGCAGGAAAATATGTGTTACTGCATAAAATTTCAACTTTTCTAAAAACAACCATGAACTGCAAGATTCAAAACTCAGTTGGACTAGTGAACGGCCGGCTTCGTTCACTGATTGTCACCCACAGTCACTGTGTTACATAGTGTGACCCACACTTTTATTTATATGCTGAAACTTGGCACACAAGTCAATGTTGCATGTGATACTGTTTGCACTATAAACCTCATCCCAGATGTTACAGGCCATAAACCACCCAAGCCCCTAACATCTGTAATTGATAATCTGTCATCTGATAATTTGAGAAAGAGCGCACTCTAAGATACAGTGGAGAAAACGAATAAAATATAGCAGCGGGGAGAAAATAAATGCCCAGCAACATCATGCCTACTAATACTTATATCTCCGTGGAAACTAATATTAAATTACAAACAAATTGTGTGATGTGTTTGGGAGAGCATCACACAAAAGTGCACTTTCTCTCCCTTTAAAAATCCTTCTCTTCTAGCAATCCCAACCCCAGCTTCTATACCTGAAAGGCAGTATATAAAACGGGGAGCAGCTTTGGGGACTTCCAATTCAACACCATGTTTAGTGATCCGCAAAGGGAATGAGATTCCATGGTTAGCTCCCCAGAAGTCAGATCTGCTGTGTGTGTTTTTAATTCTCTTCGGGACACAGTGAGATGCTTCATGTGGTAGGGAGATGCTGGGGCTATTTTTATCCCAGATTCTAACCCAGAGTCTTGAGTTTTTCAGTAAGTCACCTTCACGGTGTCTTCTCAGAGTTTACCTTCAGTCCGCTTGTTCCACAGTGAGGAAAGGAGAACCCATAGTCTGAGGCCCTTCGCTGGAGTGATCAGAGGCTATCGAGCACAAGGCGAAACAGAGCTCAGAGAGTGCTCTGGCCTGCATGGACGATGGCTGCAGGTGAACAGAATCACAGTTGTCACATATACTGGGGGCTTGGTCCCAGATCATCTTAACATGAGGTGGGCATGTTCTCAGCGCACCATTTGTTAAAAAGCATCAATATCCTGGCTTTCACAAGGGACTTCACACAGTTGGAGGCATACAGAGATGTTGGAACATAGCTCCACATGTACAAATGCAATCGGGGGTAGTTCTGTCATAGTGTTAAGACTCGGGGCTTCTAAAAGTCACAAACAGGCCCCTTGCCTACCACTCAGTTGGAACAAAATTGTTTTTCACCTAGAAATTTCAAAAGCTTGTTTTCAAAAAAAATTTTTTTTCTTTCCAAGATAGCAGTTTTGATACCAGACTAATTTCTCTCAACACAGACTGATCAGACATGCACAGGCAGTGCTTCACACTTAAAGGGATGGGGTCTTGTCTGACCTGAGCCTAGACTCAAACATGGACCTGATAAGGTCTGGGTGAGACGTTCAGTAAGAACACTGTAAGGAACGCAGGTAAGGCTTGCAGACTCAGGATCTTAGAACTGCTGGGGGAACACTCTTCCTTCGCATTTATTCCCCTCACACACTAAAGGCTGGATTTTCTGAGCAGTCTCCATGAACTCTGTAACCCCTCCAGTCATCATTTCCAAATATACATGAATTCCCTATTCTTGGGCCTCTCTTGAGCTGTGTGTGAGCATAAACACAAAGGCTATCTATTTCCACCCTGTGTTTCCCCATTTTGGGTCCCCTCCAGACACCATTCCGAATAGGGCACTCGGATGCAGGGTACTAAAAATGGTTCCTGCCTCAAAATAAAACCTTTAAAGATCCCTTAGTAGCTATTCAGGGACTGGAATTCAATTTCCATTCTCCACCCTTTGGCCAGCTGTAGATTCAGAATGCTAGCATAAAACACCGAGTACACGCTTCATGGCAAATTTGATTTTTTTTTCCTTCTACAATACAAGTGTGAGTCACAGTTACCACATGCCGCATTTTTGCTTAGATAATATACAGAGCAATAATGGCCCTCATCAAGGGATAACAGGTCCTTGAAAATTTTTATTTTATAGGTAGCTTTCACATAAGCTTTGGGTACACCTGCCTACTGCATCAAGCATGTAAAAAAAATCTAATACTTCAAATCATATCGCTCTATATTTTAGGCCATTATATCTCAAAGCATAGCTTCTTAAAATATTTTATTACAAGTAGTTTGTGCACATAAATGTTACATCACAACAGCAGAGGGGAGAGAGAGAGAAAGAGAAAGAGAGAGAGAGAGAGAGAGAGAACATGTAAACGTTTGCAAACTACATAAATACCATAGTACCTGCCGTGAAGTTACTCTTGCTTTAAGTCAGAATATACTCTAAACATCTTACATAGAAAACACTGGTCAGTAGCCTATGTGTATGAAACACTATTTTTGTTTTTAACTCATCTACCTTTCAGAGGTCTTTGAAGGAGAAAAATACAAGTTAAAAATTCAGTCCACAAGTAAGATAGAATATGCTGGCAGCTCCGGTTAAAATACTCGATGTGCGATTACTCTGCACTTGGGATCCAGCAAGGCCCTCAGCAGTATCCTGATAACCGAGACTGAAGATCTAATCATGCTCATATTTGACGCTATTTGGAAGAGGTTCAGCCCGCTAGTCAATATCATCACTTACTCTACTATACAGTTCCCCACCTAGCTCCTGGCCATGGCTTCTCTGGGGAAATCAAAGTCCACTGCTAAAATATTTTCAGAACATTTTAAACCCATGTAGAAACAACTACAGAATCTAGTAGCCACACAAGGAGGCTCAGGTACCATTATTTACTACTTCTTTTGACCTAAGACCTTCAACACCATCTTTGAAAACACACAGAAAATGGTGGCAAGATGGTGGCAGAGCCCAGCATGGCTCGCTCAAGAGCTGGAGTATGTTCGGAGCGGATCACAGACAAGCCGGAACCCACTGTTCATCTCTCCCTTTCCTGTGCACGTCTACTAAATGCCGTAAATCTATCTTCCTTGACAATGAAAACTTAAAAGCCCCAGCAGTGATGCATGGAGCCCTCAAACAACCCTGTCCACGTCCTTTGTGAGACAGGTGAGGACGCTTAACAGCTCTTTCCCCAGGGGAAGAGGGTGGAGGCGTCCGTGGCTTAGGAGCCGTTTTTATTGCACACCGGGCCCTGGCTGATGCTGTCCTCCAGGTACTGACTGCCCGTGTCGCTCCTGCTGTGGATGGTGGAGGGGTTGCGGGAGGGGCGCCTCTCGGTGTTTCTGTCCTGCAGGGCACAGCAGATCATCTTCCGCATGGTGTTGTACATGTCCTCGTCCTTGTACGAGTAGATGATGGGGTTCATGACGGAGTTGAGCAGTGCGAGCAGCAGGAACCAGCGCTTCACGTGCTGCACGTTACACTGCTTGCAGTTCAGGCCGTCCAGCAGCAGAACCACCAGACCCGGGGTCCAGCACACCACGAAGGCTCCTGCAGGAAGAGAGGGAGAAGTAAGGGCTGCTCAGACTTCTGCATGCTGACTGGGGTTTCTATCCCCTTTTTTTGTGTTTTGTCACAGGCCACAGGGAACTTACATCCTTCAGTAGCCTGTTAGAGGTGAGTGGGTGGGACCCCCTTTGGCCATCCAGGGCAATCTGCTCCTCCAGGTCTCATTATTGATAAAAGCTAACCTTTATGAAGTAATTGTAAGGTGTTCCATGTATGTGAGCCCCAGCAGTGAACCACTTTAGAAGGCTGCTGTAGCTCTTCACATTCAACAGAGAGAAAACTGCAACTCCATTCCTAGTGCATGAGCAGGGCTCCAGAACTCTTATTCTTACTCATTCTGCTGTTCCTGGCTTCAGACTTCTTAAACACTTCCTTGAAAATTCTAGCAATGACTAATGCACCCCACACACAACTCCCCCAAGTCAGCCCACCACCACGAAATAACACTGTACAATGGGCATTGTCAGGGGCGGGCAGCCAAGGCCCCTACAGCATTATCTTTAAACTTGAGTTAAGTCCAAAGTTCCATCCATCACAAACGCACACTGTTCTCCGTGACATGTTCACAGGCTGTTTATTTAATCACTTGCTGCGATCTCCATTGGTTTCGTAAGAAACAATTCTCTCCGTAGTGTGACAGACAGAAATGTGCTTTGTAGAGCGCGGTGTAGCATGAACACCATCCACTAGTAACTGGATCACACTGACCTTACCTCTCAGTTCTGTGGTGTTGAAACAGGTTCAGTGTTACGCTGCCCAGTTAACATAGCCTGCGGCAACAGTCAGCAGCTACCTTTTATATGCTAACTATGAGCCAGACCTGGTGGGAGAAATGTTTTTCTTGATTAACTCATAGGATCATGCTATGGAGATTGGCAGCAGAGAAGATATGTACTTTGCCTGGGATAAATAGGTTTTGGGAGACACCTAATTTTGGATGGATCCTCTTCCTCCACAGAGGATATTCTCTGCCGTGATGGGATCCATCTCCTTACTATGATGTGGCTTTTTTCCAGTGGTCTTATGATGTCACTGCTTACGAGTCAACAAGCATTCATCTCAAGCTTGCTTGCGATATGCTTGGGCCTGAGCCAGACAGCGTCGGGGAAGCTACCAGCTAACATGGAAAACAGAGCGCACCAAGTCTATGAAACAGTATCAACAGCTAGTTACTCTCATCAGTTAGAACTCTCTCTGGGCAGTTTTCTTCTTGTTGTTCACATAAACGTGGTTGTATGTGAGGATCAGAGGTGCTGAGAAACAGTATGAAATGCTGTGTTTTAGCTTCTAAGCTGGGGCTTTGCTTGGACCAGAGTTGGGCATATAAGAGATAACAATAGGGGGCTGGTGAGATGGCTCAGCGGGTAAGAGCACCCGACTGCTCTTCTGAAGGTGATAAGTTCAAATCCCAGCAACCACATGGTGGCTCACAACCATCCTTAATGAGATCTGGCGCCCTTTTATGGAATGCCTGAAGACAGCTACAGTGTACTTAACATATAATAAATAAAATAAAATCTTAAAAAAAAGAGATAATAGAGGTTACTTTTCTAATTTATAATTACACATCACCAAAGTCTACTGCTTTCCCCATTAAACTGGTTTGTTTTTCTGGTCTGACTAACATGTGGGTAAAGAACTAGATGTGACTTTCACAGAGAGTATGGAGTCCTCGTGCACTCATTGTACAACTCTTGGGGATCCAAGCCACAGCGTAGGGACAGGGCATCTTCCACTGTACGTCAGGGACTTCATCGCACATCTGGAAGTTTACAGTGTGGCACAAGTCCTTTGTTGAGTGTGCAATCAGTTACTCAGCTTGGGTCATTTTTTAAAAAAAGAGGTAGAATAGGATAGACTGACTCTGTTTATTACAGAGGCCAATTTTTTTTTATTTAACTTCATATATCACATCTGGGTACACTGGAAATGGAGCAGCAGATCCCCATCTCTTAAAAGACTTATTTTAATGAAGTGTGTCTGGGTGTGTGTGTGTACAGGACTGTGAGTGTCAATGGAGACATCCAGAGGCATCAGACCTGGAGCTGGAGTCATAGGTGGTTGTGAGCTACCTGTGGTCGGTGCTGGGAACTGAACTTAGGTCCTCTGAAAGAGCAACATGTCCTCTTAACCATCTCTCCACACACTAGGGCATATTTCTTATTGCTGGACTTAGGGAAGTCTTTGAAAAGTGCTAGTTTGAATCTCTTTGAGGCCCAATCCAGCTCCAATGGTCTGTATTTTCCATAATAAATTTTATTTTTGTTGCTGTTTCTTCAAGAGGGTTGCAATGTTGTCAAGACACAGGAGCTAAACAAGCCAGACATCAAAAGCTGAGGCTGCCAACACTAATGTGAAGAGTCTTTTCTGTATGAAATTGCCTAACTGAAAATAAAATCCAGTGGGAATGTTCCAGTGTCCTTGGGGAGAAAGGAAAAGGAATGCAAAGAAAGGAAAATAATGGGACAAAAGAAAAAAAAACAGCACCTGATTTAGACTTTGTTAAGCACACAGTAACATTTCATAGACATGGAACTTCCAAGCCAAGAGAGGGGGCAATGGAGCTGAAGGGAAGAGAAAAGACCTCAATAAGAAAAGAAGGAAGTTTTCAGATAGGACATGTGAGTGTGTGTGTGTGTGTGTGTGTGTGTGTGTGTGTGTGTGTGTGTTGTGTGAGTGTGTGTATGTGTGAGTGTGTGTTTGTATGAGTGTGTGTATGTGTGTTTGTGTGTGTGTGTTTATGTATGTATGAGTGTGTGTGTCCATCCATGTGTGCGAGTGTATGATGTATGTGCGAGTGTATATGAGTGTGTGTACATGTGTTTGTCTGTATGTGTGTGTATGCCTGTGTGTGTATGTGTTGTGAGTGTGTGTGTGTGTGTGTGTGTGTGTGTGTGTTTAAGCTTTGAAAGCTCTATTCTTCACGCAGCACATTGGTTTAAATGTGCATCAGGTGACACAAATACTACAAATAAACCTTTAGGTTGGAGCCTCATTTGTCACAACATGCTCATTCACACTCTCACACACACATTTCACTTTCTCTCTTTCCAAATAGTTTATTTGGTAGTAATGTGACACTTTTTATTGAACCCCAATTATATGTCAATACTGTTTTATTATTTTATATGAACTAACCACTTAATTTTTCAGTGATTTCTTGAAAATAGGCACTAATGCAGTTTTCACTTTAGCCCTGAGTCCCACTGCTAGGTGGTGTGCTGATAGCTGGTAACTGGCAAGGCCAGGATTTCAAACCAGGGAGCCTTGCATCTGTCTAGCTGGTCACCTGACGGTGGGTCAGAATGTGTTTTCCTGCACAGGGAAGGAGAGAAGTGTTGCTCCTGAGTCCTCGGGTTCTGTTTTGTCATATCTGACTGTGGCGCTGCATCCAAGTCAGTTCCTGATGTGCAACAGGGAGATTGTCTGGTAGGGAAGGGAGAGGAGAAAATAGAAGGTGATGGTAGATCAGATGGACGAAGAGAAGAAGTGAAGCTAGTCACAGGGTAATGGAGAAATCATCATGTTGATCTTCTGTTTGTATTGTTTCCAGTGAACAAGGAAAGAAAGAACCACCTAATCTCGGCAGGGCATGAGGGGCTGGGGGAGGCTGGTTACCTACAGAATAGATATTTCATGCTGAGGTCCACATCCTACACACTAGCTGGGATACTATAAGATTCCCACGCCCTGAAGGCTAGGTTCTCATCCATGTGCTTCACACAGAGCAGGTACTGTTGTGTGTGATCTAACAGTTCATTTCCTAGAGGGTCTTACTGTGTGTCATCCAAAAGATATGATGCCATACTCTCAAAATATTTTAAATGACATGTCAGGAATAGTTTGGGCCCTGGGAAGCTGTAATGGTAGAAAATTCTTAAAGAATGTGGAAAGTAGTAGATGTGTGTGGGCAACTGTATTGATCCTTACAAATGGGAAGGAAGGGGCTGAGACATGGCTAGTAGGGTTGCTTACCTAGCATGTATGAAACCATGGGTCCTACCCACTGCTCACACTAAATAAACCAAGTGGCAGTGCACTCGGAGAAGTGGAGGCAGGAGGACCAGAAGTTTAAGCTCACAGTTAGTTACATAGTGTTTTAAGGGCAAATTGGGGCACATGCGACTCTGTCTCGAGTGAGTGTGGGTTAGGAAAGGAAAGATATCCTGGAAGATCCAGTTCAGCCAGTCTCTACCAAACTTTTATAAATTTTAGGGAAAAAAAACCTTAAAGGAATGGTGTAGGGTGTGTGTGTGTTCTGTCTCAACACACAATTATTGCTAGGAACTACTAGGGTTCAAAGAAGCCATGATAAGATCAAGTTTCCACCTAACAATAGAATCAGCATTAACCAGTAGGCATAGGTCCACTGGTGCCTATCTGGGACGGGTGGACGACATTAGGAATGCTTTTCTTGGAGATTAGGAGAAGACATGATGGGTCAACTGTCTTCTAAAACCTGCATGCTGATTACACAGACGAGATTAGCATGGATGTGTCCTGGTGTGCTCCAGGAGGTCACATGGAGGTGGACAAAGAGCTAAGATTTGGATGTGAGGCTTCAAGAAAATGGAGGGATTTAAGAGAAGCTGTATGTGCAGGTCGAGCCTTCCTGGGCCACGTATGTCCTTTGTCTACATCATTCTAGGATGCATACAAGGAGATTTTAATGTTAAAAATAGATATGCTAAATTTCTTCTGAACTTTTTTCACTTAGAGAACTGCCAAATTCTATGTAACTATGAGATTCAACTCATTATAAAACAGACAAATTTGACTTGTTTTCAGGACATATGCAGTTCCTCGCCTAAAAACTGATCAAGGTAAATTATTAGCTTCCCATGTTAGCTAGGCATCTGAATTACAAGGGTGTGTGTGTGTGTGTGTGTGTGTGTGTGTGTGTGTGTGTGTGTATGTGTGTGTGTGTGTGTGTATGTGTGTGTGTGTGTGTGTATGTGTCCATGTGTTCAGGTACATGTGTGGGAGTACACATTCACATGTGTGCACTTAGACAAACTTGGATGCTATGTTTACATGTTGCCCACCTTGTTTTTTTGAGATAATCTCTCATGAGCTTGACACTCATCAGCAAGTGGCAGGGATGTGCCCTGTAATCTACTCACCACTGAAATTATATTCATGCACCACTATCTACCCGCCACGGAGACTGCGTTCAAACACCACTACATTCAGGTTCTTTTTTTACATGGGTTCTGATGGTCAAACTCAGGTTCTTATGTGTACAAAGCAAATACATTACCCACTGAGCAATCCCCCATCCCAATAAGAGAAAATTTTAATAATTTACCTTCTGATCCCCCAGTGAACCTAATAGCATCTCTGGAATTGTGTAGGATTCATAGATTCCCTGGGCGAGGATAAGGTACAGTCCATTTTGTGAACTATCTCTAAACTGACACAAAATCATTCAAACAATCTAATCTGGATGACAAAATCACTGACTCCATATTTAAAGGGGAGAAAGAGGCAGAACCTTTTTAAATGAGACAAACATATCTCTAGAGATCAAATTCTTTACCATAGATTTGGAAAAAAAGTGCTCATGTTCACATGTATGTATAAATCAGTGTACAAACTCTAGCCTCAAAATGCGTCTACAGGCAAGACACACACGATCCTCCTCTGGGCGCCATCCGCTCTTTGTTTTGTTTTGCCTTCCCCCACCCCCCTAATCTGAGGTCTAGTTTTCTTTCCAAGCTTAGCTCCCATCCATCACCCACAGTGATCAGTCCTTTCTTTCACTTCCTCCAGTACCTCCTACTGCAACATCCACATGCCTCAGGGTGCATTACCTGCTTCAGTCCATATTACCACTCCCCTCCCTCTCCCTCTCCCTCTCCCAGTCCCCCAGAACTATTGGCCAGGCAGAGTGCTTGGAGCTTTAGATTCTTCCCATTTAAAGCCCAGCCATACAGAATTGCCATCTTCGTCTCCTAGGTGATGAACTTTGATAGTTAGAGCACTTGAGCTTGAGAACTGGATGGGAGGCCCTGCTCCCCTGCACAGGCTCTTAGCCTCGTGTGTGCATTATTTAAAGTGATATTTTAAATGCACAGCCCTTATCTCCAGGCCTTTCATAACCCCCCTAAGCAGGCAAGCTTTACCTTAGACATCTCTGTTATCCTTAGCATGAAGCTCCATATTCAGCAACGAAGGAGATAAGTCAGATGAACCTGACTGGGGGCTCTGACGAGTCATGGCCGGGCAGTATGCTAGCTAGCTGCTATCACCTGCCACTGCTGACAGTGTACTCGCCTGCCTCTCAGGACTTGGCAGGAATGGAAACCAGGCCCAAGACCCCAGCAGCTCTCGGAGAAGAACTCTGGGGAGGAAGCAGTCTGTGCAGAGGGGTCAGAAAGAGCTCGAGGTACTCAGGGACTCCCAATCACCCCAGGATGGTTTTAAACCAGGTAAGCCAGTGAGGAAGTCAGATGGAGCCAAGAACTGGAATCTAGACAAGCTCCTCCTGTAGTACTGAGTGTGGGCTATGCAGCTCAGCCTCCAGGTGCCTTCTTCAACAGCCTCACCCAGAGAAAGGAACTAGGATGCCCTCAGACATCCATTCTAGATGATGGATTAACTTCTCTCCCAAGCATCTGAAATGGCATGAATTATGTGCCCTTCTTGAGAGGATTAAGAAAACATTTCTTTGTATGGTTCATAAAGGAGCGCCAATAAGGAAGACTAGGGCAAAGGTTTCTCTGTCTGTCGCAGCTCGATGGATCGTGAAATCAATTTAGTAGTTCACAACCGACCCTGAGAAGAAAAATGAACTGAGCAGAGAGTATCAGCGTGTACAAAGCGCAGTCAAAAGTGTATTTGTTTCACAAAACGTGCTTCAGTCATGCGTGTGTGTGTGTGTGTGTGTGTGTGTGTGTGTGTGTGTGCGCGCGCGCGTGTGCGCGCGCGCGTGTGCTGAAAGCTATGGCGTTTCTTATTGCAGATCCCATTTAAAACTAAATTCAAAAATCTACTTCTATATATTAGTGGTTTTCAAATTACTTTTAAAAAGTGGAATAATGCCTTTCCCAAAGGAACTTTCTCATCACGAGTTTTAGTCAGGTTTTTTTTTTTTTCTGACTAAAGAAAGCACGGGAGGGGGAGTGTTGGTTAAGCCACAGACAGCAAATCTGCTCATTTTTATCCCACGGTTTGAATCTGTTCCCCTAGGTGTCAGGTTTTTGAACACTTGTCCGCCCAGCTGGTGGCGCTGTTTTGCCAGGCTGAGGAACCTTTGGAAGGCGAGGTCTCATTGGACGGAGTAGGTCACATGGGAGATGGGTGCTTGGATGGTATGCCTGTCGACTTCATATTCCCCCCACAGCCCTCCCGTTTCTTATCTGCCCCATCTTGTCACCAACACGGACTAAGCAACATCTGAGGCACTACCTTCCTCAGTGGGATGGACTAGATTTCTCTCTAAAGCCCCTGATATGTTGCTTCTGTCTGGAAGCTGGTTGTAGTGACAAGAAAACCCCAATTCACCTACACACATTTCCACCCTTGGTGGGCCCAAGACCACATTCTGGAAACTAGTGCTATACACGGTAGCTTTTTGATCCTATCAGCTCTTATAAGTCTTCTATCCCATAGCTAAGCTTTATCCACTTCCTCAGTAGCTAGGAAGAGGTTAGACTGTAAGTCTCTTCCCAACTGCATCAGCGCTGCCTCAGGAGGAGACTCCACTTACTATGTTAGTTGCTACCAAATGAAAATGAGATGTGAGCTGGGTATCTCCCAGCTTAATCAGTTCTCCCAGGGGTGCTTTAGCCATGAGAGCCACCAGCCTGGCCAACGCCTCTGAAGACTGGCAGAAGTCCAGATGAAAAACTGACCAGGGTCTGAAAAGGTTTGGATGGATGGCAGGAGATGTGTTTGAGGGCGAGAGGGAGAGACAGAACTTGAGGACATGTTGCTTTCTTGGATCTAGGCAGTGAGGGTAGAATAAGAATCAGGACTAGCTGGGAAGCGCATGTCTGGGATTGCCAAGCAGAGGAAAGTGAGGAGGGCTCTGTCTGGGGGTGGGTGAGAAAAACAGTTGTTCCATTATAGGCACTTAAGAGTGTGCGTGGCTTTTTACATGCAGAGAGCAGCTGGAACCAAGGTTGCAACTCTGAGAGCAATGCATAAAAATGTTGACTTGGGAGCCATCAGCTCTAGGCTGCAACTGGAGCCATATGCTGTTCTGTCAATAAATATCTACTAAGTAAGCGCCTACCACAGCAGACACCAGAAGTGACTGTCCTCGTGATGACAACATTTGAATGAGAAGCCCAATTGCCTTCATTGCCAAGTGACAGGTCAGTTGTCCTAATCACACATGGTGACTTCTTAATGGCATTTGACGCTCTTTTGGTACCTGTTTTGAGACTCACAAATGATCTAGTAAGATGATGAATGAACCTTCTTCTCATAATCAAATAAACTAGTTTGAGTGCCATACTTAAAAATAGAAAACGATGAGCTATCAAAGTCAGTTTACAATCACACAGGAGAATATTCACACCAAGCACCAAGATGAGGATTTGATGGCTTCAGTTTAAGGTTATCGAAAGCATCCAATTAAAGACACATCACATGCACATTAGAGGTCACATCAAGGGACAACAATGCTCCAGGCAGGCAAATTGCCTTCGGTCATGTGTTTAAGATGGTTTAGCATTCCTGGGGGTGGGGGTGACTGCCAAATTGGCTTCAACTGTCAACTTGACAGGATCGTTGAGTCGTCTAGGAAGAGGGAGCCTCATATGAAGATCTGCCAGATCAGAAAGGCCTGTGGCTATGTCTGGGAGGCATTTTTTAAATTGCCAGTTGATGCCGAAGGGCTCAGACCACTGTGGGCAGTGCAGTCTTTGGGCAGGGGGTCCTAGGTTGTATAAGAAGGTAGCTGAGCAAGCCACGGAGGGCAAGCCAGCCATTAGTGTCCCCAGTATTTGCTTCAGTTTCTGCCTATGTCCCGTGATAATGGACTGTAGCACGGAGGACGAAATAAATCACTCCCTTCCCAAGCTGAGCTTGCCGATGGTGTTCACCACAACAGATACGCAAACTAAAACAGGATGTGCACATGATCAGAGCCTCCAGTTGCACAAAACCTAACTCCAGTTCTCCAGAACGCATATGCTTCTCTTCCCCGCCTCTTAGTCATGTAGCCAAATTTTTATCTGTTTAAAATGTTACACACACAATTAAGACAAAACAAAACAAAACACACACACACACACACACACACACACACAAACCAAACAAAACTTCAACAAGAGAGTAGCTCACAAAACACCTGTAATGACAAAACCAGCCACATAGCCTAGTCTCGCTCTGGCACATGGGCTACTAATTTCATCAGACGGAGGATATATTTTCAATCTGTTCTCTCTGTCATTCTTTGTTTTTAGCCCAGGAGAAAAAGCCACAGAGTGAAAAGCAACAATACCAACTTAGGAAGCCACAGGGCTGTCTGAGTCACTAAAATAGAAAATTACAGTCCCCACATAAAAATCAGGTGGTGAGCCGCATTCTGGCGAAGCAGTCTTCGTATTTACAAAATAAAATCAAAGTGAAGCAAAAATGCAAAGTAAATAGGTGTTTTGAGTTGAAGCTTTATAATGCATATGGCATGCACTAACAGAATATTTAGGGGAAAGTGTTCTTACGATATTGAAGGATTTGGTCCATGATTTGGAAATGATGCTTCCTGGTGTTGTTTGTCTTCAAATTAAAATTCATTTACTGACAGCATTCTAAAAGTCTTAAAAGTCAGATAACCCAGGAATATGTATACTTTAGCAAGTCTGAACTGCTTCATACAGCTGCTGAGTGGGGACACTGCCCACAAATACTCGTTTGACACAATTGTTTCCACTGTCAAGACTCCTGATTCTAACAAGTAGGTTTTAGACACTTGTTTTAAATTTGTGGCCGGCTTCAGAAAGTTGGATCTCTTTGTGCCAAGCACTTAAAAACACAGCCTGAAAACAGAGGCTCTGCAGCTGGAGCCACAGCCGGTGCCTAATTCTAGTCTTTAACTTGGGGCAAGAGCTGGAAATCATAAACTCTGTTAGCAAACACTGTCTCTACCTCTAGATTCCACTTTCAACAGCTTGTGTGTGGACCCCCAACACCTCAGAATCTCAGTTCTCTCAAGGGCCTCCCACCGTCTGAGGAGGGTCAGCTGGGAACATGGTCAGAGAGGCAGCTGTCTGGTATAATATAAACACTGATAAACACCAGAGTACTTCTTTTGGAACAAGAAGCCATGTTTGGCCCCTTACCTTTTCAGCTGTAGGCATGAAGTATTTTATGACACTGACTGCTCTTAGCATAGAATGGTGTCCTGGGGGGTGCGTACAAGGAGTGTCTTTGATGGGTTCACATTTTCAAATAACATGGGAAGTTGGTCCACCTAGGTACCGTTGAGAGCTCACAGGAACGAAACAGGAAGAAGTTGGCCCTGGAGGGGGAGAGGATGAAAACCACACTCCCTTACAGAGACTGGAAACTGGGAACTGAGCACTAGATCACAGAGGTACCTCACCCCCTCAGTCACCGTGGCTAATCTCTCAGGATGCTGCTTGCCTTGGAGCACAGACATCTGCATCTTGCTTCTAACAATCAAATAAACTTTTTCCTTGAGAGAAATGCCCTTACGATTCTCCTCACAGAGAGAGAGAAAAAAGCTTGAAATCTGGCAGGCTCTTGAGTTGAAATCCTGTCTATGACAGAGGGCAAACTAGCTCTTTCCTGAGCCTATAGAATATAGGCTATAGAATAAGCAGATGGTAAGGTACCACAGGAGTTTTGTGAGAATTTAGTGTGATGATCTATGGAAAGTGCCCGACACAGAAAGCACTTCCAAAATGTTGGTTCTGACTGCCCGGAAAAATCTGCCCCCTTCTCCTGCTGTACTTCTTAGATAATTTATAGGCAGACCTGATAGTGTCCTTTGGCTTCTATAGTGTGTTCAAGTGTGCACACACATATACACATGCGTTATTTTCAACCACTTCCTGCCGCTATAACAAAATGCCACACAGTGGGTCAATCATAAACAATAGAGGCTTATCTAGTTTATATGCTGTGAAAACCAAGTGCAGTGCCTGCATTCGGAGATAACTTCATGCTAAGTCATCACACAGCAGAGAAGAGAGCAAGCATTTATGAAACAGGAGCAAGAGAGTGTGACCTTGTCACAATTCTACTGTCAACACAATTAACCCATACCTGGGGTCATGACATGCATTCTCTGCCCACAGCCCAGTCACCTCTTAAATGGCCGACCTCTTACCACTAATAGCATGGTGACTGGGTTTCAATGTGACCTTAGAGGAGATGGTTAAACTGTTAGTGAGCATAAACCTTCAAGTGTACAATTCCTTATACTCTACCTTGCTCCTCTTCATACATGGAAACCCTACTATTGACAGCAAGAAGAGATAGATCCCTGTGATATCTTACTCAGCCTGGGATGCCCAGAGCTTACCTTAGGGCCTCCCAGCCAAATAGAGGGTGTAAAAATACTTGTTATATTAAGAGTAAATAAATCCCAGCTGCTGACTGAAACCCAGATCCTGTCCGCTATGGTTTTTAATTTATGACTCTATTTCTGTTATCTCTCCACCTATACATTGCTGGGATTGGACAGGAGGCTCTTTCTGGCTCTTATACTCAATAACTGTGAATTTTACCTTCTGCATCCTTCAGCCATATTCTAACTAATCAAGGGAAAGATCAAAATGGCTATTCTTCATAGTTTTCGATGAAGGGAGTTTTGGGTATAGTTCGAGATGATTATCACATAAATCCTGTCAAGACCGGCATCTTGACAGGCATCAGAATGCTACCAGATGCTCATTCAATATTCACTTGACTGACTCCGGACACTGGCTAAGTTCTGAACACTGCATAATTGGTTGAGTGAAGACAGGGAAGCAGCAGAATATACAGGCAGCACTGAATGAAGATTTCTCAGGAAATGCTACAAGGGTGTTGTCTTAGTTAGCTTTCTGTCGCTGTGATAAAGCCTATGACCAAAAGCAATGTGGGGAGGAAAGGGTTTACTTCATCTTACAGCTTGTAGTCCTCCTAAAGGGAAGTGTCAGGGTAGGAACTCAAGGAGGAACCCTGGAGACAGGAACTGAAGCAGAGACCATGGAAGAACACTTCTTCCTGGATTGCTCTTCATGGCATTAACTGAAATAATATTGTACACACCTTCAAAGAGTAACCTTGCAGCCGGGCAGTGGTGGCACACACCTTTAATCCCAGCACTCGGGAGGCAGAGGCAGGTGGATTTCTGAGTTTCAGGCTAGCCTGGTCTGCAGAGTGAGTTCCAGGACAGCCAGGGCTACACAGAGAAACCTTGTCTCGAAAAAACAAAAACAAAAGAGAGAGAGAGAGAGAGAGAGAGAGAGAGAGAGAGAGAGAGAGAGACCTTGCTTAATATGATGCCCATATGATGAGTGTATATGGGGCTTCATGCATACACTTATATGTGCATCACACTGACCAAGGAACTGTCACGCACAGAAATGTGTTCTTAGTGTGACTTCTGGAGTTGTATAATAGGAGGGCATTGCAATAGTAGATCACATTACTCCTCCAGAGCTTAATGAACATATTGTGTGTGTGTGTATTTATATGTATGTATGTATGTATGTATGTATGTATGTATGTATGTATGTATGTGTATGTGTGTGTGTGTGTGTATAATAACATAGCTTATCACTTTCCAATGGCTATAGCTTAATCAATAGGTGTGACCTCACAGATACCCTGATGAGCATCTACTAACTCATTTTCCAAGCTAAGATCTGCTATTTCTAATAAAATGTTTTTTAAGGAATTTCACCTAGAAAATTAATTACTCTTGATGCCAGAACCATTCTGTGACCATTCTAAGTTTCTTGGATTGCTTTTTTCCTGGTTGAGGTTTTTGTTGGATGATTTTAAGCACTTGTTTTTTTTTCCTTTTAGTTTAAAAAAAAACCTTTGGAAATCAACAAACTTCGTCCCCCAACCCACTCAGTGGTTTAAAATAGGTCATAATGGGAGATTGGATTTGAACTGAATAGGATCAAACTGTATTGCATGGATGCATGAAATTCTCAATGGATAAGTTAATAATACTCTAAAAAATAAGACTAAATTAAAAAAAATGTATCATATCAGCAAAGGTTGACTGAAAAAATTACAATTTGTCCAAACAGTGACATAAACTGTCAAGAAGAATATTAACATGGATATGACATATGCTCATAATTTATTACTTAAATAAAAATAGACCATACAATATTATGCATGCTATGAACATATTATGCTTAAATGAATTGATTAATTCATTAAATGAGCATATTCATCAATTATGCATTCATGATTATGTATTTGTGTACTTAGAGATGCTCTCCAAGCAGCTATGTCAAATTCCTAGCAGACGGTATAACCTCTAGTTGGCATGATGCACGAGCCTTAACTTCTTCCCTATGTATTTTCACTGGTGTGTCCATTCTTGCCACAAGCACATCTTTGTTTTAAATCATATACCTCCCCTAAAACTATTTCTGTTTCAATTCTGGGGATAAGCACATCGTCATACACTAGATTTTTACTGTAACAAATGAAGTCAGATGGCCCCCACAGGCTGAGGTGCCAGAAGGTCACAGCTGCCTCTCCACTGTGTTTATGGTTAGTTCACTAAATGGGAAAATACAAAGCCAAGGTACGAGTCACCGTGTCGTAAAATCATGCTGCAACCCTTGACATAGGATCAATACAGATCAATTACATAAAGCATGGTGTCTGCTGTTATAAGACTCATTCTCATTTCTTTGTATTTGTTGTAACATAAGTTACAAGGTTAAACACAAGGATGTACCCAGTGCAGGGGCAGTCTTTGCGGCACAGGTCTATAATCCTCACTATTCGGGAGACTGGGACAGGAGGATCACAAATTATGGCCAGCCATGGCAACTTGCCAAGCAGACCTTGTCCTAAAATATAAAATTAAAAAAAGAAAAGTAAAAGGATATCTGGGACTGTAGCTCAGTGTGTGTGTGTGTGTGTGTGTGTGTGTGTGTGTGTGTGTGTGTGTGTGTGTTGGGGGGGATATAAGTAGAAGCATCTCACACCTACTCGTACCTGGATCCTACTGACTACTGTATTACAACAGCAAGCATCCCTTATCTTGCAGTGTGGGTGCTACCTCTTGTTACAGGTACAGGAGGCCATCATCTCTGCTGTGGTTTGATGAGAAGTGCCCTGCATATGGCCATGTATTTGAATGTTGGATTCCCAGTCAGTGGTGGTTAGGAGATTAAGTAACTTGAAGGACATGGAGCTCTGTTGAAGGAACTGTCATGGGATAGGCTTTGGGCATTCAGAGCCTGACTCAACTTTCCTTTGCTCTGTTTTCCGCATATGGTTGAAGATCTGATCTCTTGTCTCTCTGTGTTCTGTCTCACCACTCCTATCGTGATCCATGAAATTATAAACCCAAATAAACTTCCTCTTTCAATGTCTTTGGTCATGGTGTTCTAGCACAGTAGCAGAAGTAACTAATACAAGCTGTGCACACCCAGTGGTTCCTATACCTCTAAAAGCCTTGTTATCCCTTCCATTCTCTCTGCAGCTCTGAGGTACTATAGGGATGGAAGCAACTACATTTGCTAAGAACTGCAATTAAATGGTCAAACTAAGCCAATGGAGCACTGAAGGATGGTGTTAGCAATAAGCCACATTGAAAGACTTTTGGGAAATATTTTGTTTGCACGCAATTTTCCACCACAGCCACAGCCACTGATTGTTAAGGACATCAAGGAAAAACAAGTCATTGCTTTATGGCCAGAGTATGGAATGAGGGCTAATGTACCATTAGAGACTCTGAGGATAGATGGAAAAATACTTCATCGTCATTATTACTACTTAAAATCAAAACCAAACCAAACCAAACCAGCTCTCCCTCCTAGCTCAGTTTTAGAGTTTGATCTAGACACTGGCACTAAGGTACAGGAAAAATACAGTCACCCTCTTCTCCATGCCAAGCCACTTAGTAAAAGTAGACCACGTAGGCATGGGACACACAGACAAAAACATGCCACTGTCTGTTAAATCTTAAACCACCAGCTTCCCCAATAACTCATCTTGCTGTCTTTGTGTTTTTAATGTTTTCTGTTGCTAAGAGTCCAAAGGACAAACGTCTATAGCTTTTACCTGGCAAGAGCAATATAGTTCAAAGGGCCATTCAAATTCTATTGAATACCTTCTTGTTATTTCCGATCCTATCTGACTTTCCCCAAAGCCAATTAGAATTAGTATTTACCCGAACCTGTTTCAAGGAACTGTAATGTAACACCATCTTTGCCTTCTAAAGACTTTGAGTTCACATTTACTTTGTAATGGACAAAGCAATGTGAGTGAGAGGTCACTGTTCCATCCCAAGAACATGGCAGTGATACCCGACTGGTCTTGTAACTGATAGTGCACTTTCATATTTACTTTCTAAGTTGGGTAATGACTATTAGGCAGAACATAGGCTTGTCTTAATCTCTGTTCCTCCCCTCCCCGTTAGTTCTACTGCCTGCATGGCCCTTTCCTCTCATGTGCAAGTATTTATTAATTTTTATTCATTTTTCCATTAGGAATACTACTGACATCTTATGTGGGATAGCCATGCCATCTAACAAGGTAACTTGTAAGTTTAAAACTAGCCACTTGGATTAGAGGACTAACTCACACTGGTAGAGCCTTAAGTTTGTTCCTCAGCCCTAGCCCTTCTCAATTCCATTATGTAGATTCAATCCTTAGGATAACACGGCTGTCTGAAGACTTTGGAGTTATCTTATAAATACAAACCCTTATCAAACTCTTAAAAGGAGCCAATATTAGCATGAATAGCTCAGGAACAAGTAAAGAAGAAAGACATAAGCGCTTTCTCTCTCTCTCCCTCTCCATCTCTCTCCACCCTATCCATTGGAGAGTGTACTCTTTCATTCAGAGAAAACAGTGTCCACCCTGGTCAGTCTCTTCAATATTATTCTGACTGGGTGCCTTCTGTTTCTCTCTACAATATTTTGCTTATGGGTTGGTCGATCAACTGACTAATAGTCATTATCCAACTTGGAAAGTAAATATGAAAGTGGGACTTTGCCTCTTTAGTTCACTTGTCTCAAGAAGGCAAGGTTTTAAATGATGCCTAAGGAGCTGTACCTGAAGCTGTCGTCCTGCCTTCACAGTCATGGACAGAGATGCATGTATACCTGCGCGCACACACAAACACACAGACACACAGACACACAGACACACAGACACACACACACACACACACACACACACACACACACTCATGAGAGGAGGGAGAGGGAGAGACAAACAAGCAGGCCAAAGGGAAGGTGAACATTGAACTTTGACCTCATTCCTCCTTCCCACTCCTCCCCTGAACTGTAACTGGGTCCCTCCTCGTTTGTGCTTTTCATTTTTTTCCAATTTGCTTACTTTTTTTTTTTTTCTGAGACAGAGTCTCACTCTGTAGCCCAGACTGGCCTGAAATTCAGTGACCTTTGACTTTAGCCTCTCAATACTGGCATCATAGCTGTGAGTCACCCACTTCCAGCTTCTTCCCTCCGTGTCCTTTAAAGCTTCATTCCTTCCTTTGTTACCATAGCTTTTCCCATCCTGGGTTGTGCCGAATGTCCCCATATCACTCTATATACCACATATCAAGCTAGATGGCAGCAGATCATCCCCCTGTGCCTGGCTAGATTGAGTGCACACAAAGGTGTGAGGCTTGCTGCTGTCACGTAGAGTTCCCATGGAGACAGTTTCTAATGAAAATTGGGCTGGGCTTAGTTTCTCATCCTCTGTTCTGGAAAGCACAGCACAAGCTTTCTTGTGAGGATTGCTGCAGCCCGCTGCTCTGCGCTGCGCTGCGCTGCGCTGCGCTGCGCTGCGCTGCACTGTGCTGCCCTGCCCTGCCCTGCCCTGCCCTGCCCTGCCCTGCCCTGCCCTGCCCTGCCCTGCCCTGCCCTGCGGAGCCTTCACAGTTTCCAACAGGATACTCTAGTGTCTATAGTCATCCACGGACAAGTCCCTTCCCAACCTCAGAACAGACAGTAAGCAGGGTGCCTCTTGTCTCTTCCCCCAAAATGACCACCATGAGCTCTGAATCCCTACAGTAAACGTTGGGAAGTCATGCGATTTAAACAGTGCCTGGCCTCTTCTGGCTTCTCTCTAGATGAGAATAACTCATAAGGTAACATCGGACATGTGTCAAATGAACGGGATAGGCAAACAGGAAAGGAAGTCGGAGTGGAAATGTCAGATGGAAAATAACTGAGAAGATAACACTTGAGAGGCCTGTGAATGGGACACAAAGATGAAATTATTGCAAAGGAGGAATTTTCATAATTTGTCCCTGTGCTGGCTGGCTCAATTTACACCATACGAACACACCGAGCATCTTCAGGATAATCTCTGATCACTTGAAACACCTGTTTGCTATGTGCACAATGACTAATTTACTTATTTAACTGATAGAGACATTTTGCTAGTTGGGTAAACTCCAGTAGAACTCTCCGGGAAGCCTGATTTCCCATCTGTGTAACAGCAGATATGGGCTGACAGGAGAGGACGGAGAGAAAGACCTCTCCCCTTCGCACAGAGCTGAGTGAGCACCTCCTGGATGGCAAGGATGGATGCTTCTAACTCTTCAGGAAAGGCTACTGTGGTGTGATAGGCTGATCCTCGGAGCAGCTGACAGAGGGGCACTCTGACAGCTGTTTCTCCATAGCCAGAGTGCTGGGCTCAGATCCCAGCTCCACCACTTCCCTGTGCCAACCATGTTTAATCTATTAACCGACCTGTATACCAGCCAGCTAACATGTTACACAGAACTAACATGGACACCTGCCTACTTCAGGGGTGATAGGGGTTAACGGATTTCTTGTGTGAAGTCAAACTTGCTATAGAGGCTATGGTCGGCTTTAAAGATGTCCAGAACGGAATGTGGATCTGGGAAAGGCTGGAGAAATACCAAGAAACCAGAGCTAAGTTACATAAAGTAACTGCTGAGAAATCACAGAGTGGTAGTGGAGTGTGTGTTTAAGTGCATGTGTGTGTGATTGCATGTGCATTTCTGTGGGCATGTGTGTGTATGCATGTGCATATGCACACATATATGCATGTGCATATGTTTATGTGTGCATGTGTGTACATATGTGTGTATGTGTCAGTGTGTGTACTTGTGTGTGTATATGTGAGTGTGTATTGTTTGCAGGTGTATCAGTGTGTGTGTGCATGTGTCTCTGTGTGTGCATGTGTGCACATGTGTGTGCGCACATGTGTGTGTGCACATGTGTGTGTGTGTGTGAATGCAGACGTAAGTAGAGGTTCCTGTCAGAGGACAGCCTCAGGCATTGAGGCATTGGTCTTCATAGCCCATTTTGTTTGAGACAGGGTCTCATTTGTTATTTTCTCACCACATCATATGCAGCCCGTGAGCACCCAAGAGCTTCCCCTGCTTCTCCTTCCATCTCCCATACAAGTGCTGTACCTAACAGACGGCTGTAGCACATGCCTGGCTTCTAAGAGTCTCTGGGGATTCAAACCCAGGCCCTCACTAGCCAGGTGGCATTTATCCACTTAGCCATCTCCCCTGCCCGAAGGGGAGAGTGGCTTCTTAAAAATAAACTTGCTCACTTAAAGTTAGGTAATAGAACAAAGCCAGAAAAAAAGAAGTTCTGCCCAAACCCATCCATTTGGAACCTTTTGTATTAACTCCAAAATGCTGTAGGCACCTGGGTTTGCTGTTATTATTTTTGTCTTTTCCTTTTCATGTCTATTTTCTCAGTTAGACCAGGCATATATCAAGAACTGAGACCGCATGGAGCAAATTTACTTTATATTCCCATTTTTTCCCACACAGTATTATTGCAAAGTGGGCACTGGATCAATATTTATTCATGAGTCAACGATCATATGACTGAATAAATAAATAGTCTTATTGATACTTGTAGACACTTGCCCAAGTGTAAGATGACCTTTGAATACTAAGGGAACAGCAGTTTTCAAGACTGGTAGAGAAGAACCAGGCAGGAGCCACGGACAGTTGAGAGGGCAGAGAAGCAGAGCCCTTCCTCCGACCGATGGACCCATCGATGGACCTATGGACTGACCGGAGCCTCAGTCTCTTTCCTGAAGAGCACTGTGCTCTGCATCAGCTTGTTTACTCAGCAGTTCTAATTACTCTTGCCAGAACAAAGGTATTTCATGAGCCTTTTGCAGGGTTGTTTTGCTTCTGGCAAATGATGCGCACTTACGCAATCTAAGTGCTTAATGCTATGCCTCGGTCTCGGATGAGAAGGAGTCCTCGGCTCCTCTGAGGAAGAGCACTGGGCATGACTGGTAAAGAGAAGGGCGAGCGTGGAGGCCGGCAGAGTCTGCGCACATTGGTAGCTGCCTTTACTTCCTTCTGGGTCACGTGTTATCTGGATCAACGTGAAAACCAAACGGGAGACGGTTCCTACCTTTGTGTACAAACGAGTGCTCTTGTTTGCGAAAATGGAGATAAAGAACGGGATTTGGAGCCAGAATTTAAATGATGTAATGAGGGATGGCTCAGGGCTTCAGAGCACTTAACATTAAGAATCTCGGGAGACAGCCGGGCGTGGTGGTGCACGCCTCGGGAGGCAGAGGCAGGCGGATTTCTGAGTTCGAGGCCAGCCTGGTCTACAAAGTGAGCTCCAGGACAGCCAGGGCTATTCGGAGAAACCCTGTCTCAAACAAACAAACAAACAAACAAACAAACAAACAAACAAGAATCTTAACATTGACAAGGCAGCTTCCCTCTCTCTGTAGCTCCGGTTTCTGGTGGTTAACACCCTCTTCTGCCCTCCATGGGCACCAGGCATAAAAGTGGTGAACAGATACATATGCATGCAAAACACCCATACACATAAAAAAATTTAAATTATTTGACTGGGGAATGTTTAGAACATACATACATAATTCAATCCTATGACATCTACTTGTAAAATATCCTTCCTGATATGATCAAGACACATTATATGCACATATGAAAATATCATAATGATACCTGTTATTACATATAATTAGTCTATGCTAATGAAAACATTTAAAAATGCAAGCACACATATGCAAATGGATAGCTTCCTAGGATGGGCAGAGTGTTCCTACTGACATAATAGGATTATGATCTGAAAGTTACCTGAGAAATTACAATTTTGGAGAATAAGGTCTTGGTTTGGGCAGGAAGCATATTGAACCAACAGCCTTGGAGCAAGCCAGGCCCTGGGGACTAGGAAACAAGCAGAGAAGACTAGGGAACAGCCCAGTGACAACAGTCTTGTCATTAGTATATCAACATGAACCTTAAGGAAGCTGTCCTGGCCCCGGACTGACACCTGAATCACAGAGTATCTGGTGTCATCACACTCTTGTCCTGATCCTTCCACATCTATTTTCCCTTCCTAGAAAGTGTCTACAACCTGTACTCACATGGGACCAAATGTCCCAGGCTACAGTGACCAGCCCTTCTGTCTGCCCAGTTGCCCAAATGTCTAACAGGTGTCCTTGTATGAAGAAAATTACCAAGAACTGAAGATGCTGCATCTTTCGACACTCCCTGATCTACCCGTCTCTCTGAGGGTGGTTAAAGCACTCAGATCCCTATCAAGTCTAGTGTATTAACTTAATCGTCTCGCAGATGGCCTCCTGCCTCTGGTCTTACCTACTTCAATTCATTCCCCTATGTGGCTAGCCAGTTTTACATAAGACAAGTCTGAACAAGCCACCCTGTAGCCTGAGTGCTCCGGGTAAAATCCAAAGGCCACTGCCAGAAGGGAAGGCAGATTCTATGACCTCACCTGGCTGACTTGTCAGCTTTCTCACTGCTCTGAATAAACCTCCACAGGTGACCTTCTCCTGTCTTCTGTTAGCCTGCAATGCCAAGATGATTGAACCTTCCACCTTCAGCAGTCTGTACATATTCACAACCCTGTACCTCTCTCACCATTTAGTGCTCACATGTGTCCTCTAAGGTAGGTGTGGTCACACTTCCTTTTTACAGAATAAGGAAGCTGAGGCCCCTGAGGAAGTACCATCAGCTCTGGGAAGCTCACACGATTCTCAAAGCAGGGAACCTCTTCCAACTGCTCCCCAAGTACCACACTGATGGTAAAGTTCACATGATTTGCCTTCTCAGTTTTCTGTACCATAGACTAGGTCCTTAATGAAAAAGACCTGCCCAGTTTGTAGTAGTCTCATATAGCATGATTAATAAATATCTGTGGGATTAATAAATCCCAAAAACTCTACCTCATGGAGTGTTTGCATTCAAGTCTCAGCTCTTCCCATTACTGACCATGTGACCTGGAACATGCGACCTTCAGCAAATCAGTTAAGTTCTCTGCCTGGAGGGTGGATAATGATAATCCATGCTTCAGATGAGATACATACTAAACGAGGAGACATCTGTAAGAGTACTTCAAGAGTCCCTGGCACTGAGTGAGGACTGTCTGAGTGCTTGCTTTGTCGTTAGAAGCAGCGTTTAACAATGGTGAGGTGTCTATTGGCACTCATGGGATGGAATGTCATCTGCAGGGTTTTATAGGAAAGAGTAATGTGACGACCCTTAAACACATGCTGGACCTAGAACCAATCGCATCAGCCAGGACTTGTTACAGAGCATTATGTACCTCCATTAAACATTCTTATCACACTGGACTCTCATAGGGATGACCTGGGAGTATCACAGTGGAGCAAGGACAGCACTAACTTACAGGAAGTATGTATTCCTACACAGAAGCACCAGCTGGCGAGAAAGTCAAAGGGAAAGCTGGGCGTGGTGGCAAATATCTGTAATCCCCGAACTCCAGGGGCACAGTGGGAGTGCTGTGAGTTTGAGGCCAGTCTGGTCTACAAAGCAAGTTCCGGACAGACAGGGCTACACAAAGAAACCCTATCTCAACAAACAAACAAACAAAAACCAAGTGAGACAGAGAGAATGAGAGACAGAGAGATCGTGAGAGATGGAGGGAGGGAGGGAGGGAGGGAAGGAGAGAGGGAGGGAAGGATGGAAGAAGGGAGGGAAGGAGAGAGGGAGGGAGGGAGGGAGGGAGAGAGAGAGAGAGAGAGAGAGAGAGAGAGAGAGAGATTTCTTAGATCTGTAAGAATGCTCAGGATGGAAGAAGTTTCATTTTATAAGTTATTGGTTTTTTTTTTTCTGAACAATTTACTAATGACAAGGAAGTTACATCCTCAGACAGGGAAGAGAGGGCTTAGTTCTGTGTACTCTTCAAAGCAAAGCAGATGTTTCATTAAAATAATAATGTGGTTGAAGAAAAACTATATCCAAAGGAATTGACAGTGTACCAAGGGTTTATGCAGTAATTAAACATTGAATTTCTTGTTGGGGCACCATCTCTTATGCAAAATATTGAAGCGGAGACCTTGTTTCCAGAAAACACTGGCTGGTTTTCACTTAGATCCTTAGTCAGAGATGGCTCCCTGCCACACCTCTATCCCCACATCTGTGACAAATGTAAGGCCACACTGGCTTCTTATCTGAATGGCAGCCAGGCCCTCAGTTCGGAACAGCTGCCCTGCCTTTGGCAATTGTCTGCCTTGCAAATGACATCACTGGTTTCATGGTTTCTCTTCTTTAGAGCACAGACCATAACTGAGTTCCTGAAGCCTCCTTCCCAATTTTTGTTAACTATATTTTAAATGCCACTTAAAATATAAGCATAATCATGAAATATTTACCCAAGAGATCCTTGAAGATAACCAGTAATTTCTTAAGACACACAGTGTTTGGTTTGCTCATTAACTTAATCAAAGCACTGTAAAGCAACAATAGCCCTATTACAACAAAAGTTATCGGCTACAATGTCAACACTGGAGAGAAACAAGAAGACGGTGGGGTGAGTCTGGCTGCCTAGGTTGGAGGAACCCTTTCTCAAAAAGGTTTCTTTTGAGAACAGTTTTGAGAAAAAAGAAAGGAAGGAAAGAAGAAAAGAAAACATTAACAACAAAAACCCTATCTAGAGTGTTTTTATATTTTACTAAAGGAAAATGTTTCCTTTAAAGGAGAAGAAATAGATGAGGCCCCCTGTGTGGGTCTAGAAAATTCTACTGGATCCACTGCCAGCCTAGAGCTTATCTGCTTCTGTTTGAAGTTAGTTCATGTATTCAGTTAATGTTCTGAGACCAAAAAGGACAGATACAAATTAAAGATCTTCACTCTATAGTGGAGTTATAGCAGTTATGACCACTGTTATATACACTCCCCTGTTAGCCCCCCCTCTCTCTCACCACCCCCTTTCCCTCTCTCCCTTACACACACACACACACACACACACACACACACACACACACACACACCCCTCCATCCAAGCATCCTCACATGATTACACAGATGTGGATCATGACAAACCTCATTCTTCTGCTGATCAAATTAGTTTCTTTGAAGTACCCAACCCTGACTATGCTGGACCATCTACAATTCCTTTTCTAGGTCCCAGCTTCTGGACAGACAGAATAGTCTAAATTGTTAAGGAATAGGGCTCAGAACTCTAACTATAGGCTGGATAAACTGAGTTAGTTAAAAGGAGCATGTAAACAGATGAAAGGGGAGCATTTTGATACAGGCATGCAGTCGCTGCGAGCTTCCATGCTTCACACAGCAGAAGCAGAGGCAGGAGAGAAACTCAGATGGGAAGCAGACAGGAAGAACTTCCCAGCATGCCCCAGGCATTCCAGCCTTACCCCGGGCTGCCCCAGCACGTCATCCCCACACCTCGGCATTTGTGAGACTGCTCGTCTCCTTTTCACTTAAGCGAACGTGAGTCCATTCCTGTTTCTCCGGTCAAAAGGATAGTTAATTCGTAAACGGGACGGTACACTTAGAGATACCAAAGCTGAAATAGTGTTCCTTCAAGATCCGGGTGCTGTAAGTGCAGAGTCTCAAGCAAAAGACCTCCCTTCATCAACCAAAGTCCAAACGTTCCCAGAAAGTAGGAACCCCAGCGCTGTAGAGCTCTGCAAGTGGTTTTAATGAATCAAATGAGCTTGCAAGTGACATATTTCTGACACTTCTTTTCCCTTCCAAAGAGATGCTTTAAGAGAAACACACTTAATAGATTATTTTCTCTCTGATAAAATAAGTGGTACAGAAGCGAATGATAAACCTCCCTGGCTAGGCTACACATCACATTCTCCAAATTGTCCTCTTTAAAAAATAATCATCTGTCAAGGTACCTGTGAACAAGCAAGTCCTTTTTTTTTTCTGTGCAGGTAGATGAGGGTAGAATTGGAAATTCTTTTTAGGGCTAGAGGATAATAGTAACTAGTCCTGTGTTTGAATCCCAGGCTTACTATCACATTTGGCAGTCACAAGGGTTTTTCTTGTCTGCGTCTTCTTGCATTGGAGAACAGCAATGAAAGATAAAGTTTCTTTACATGCTGAGACACAGCAGAATCGGTGCAGGGAGCAAGTCCACCCAATAAGCAGTAAGTCAGTCTCCTAGAGCTTCCTCCCAGGCAATAGCATCGTTTCCTAAGACAAGGCAGCTTGCAGGACGGGGTCCAGGCACTGCAGAGAAACGACTTTCGATGACTTGGTCATAGGTGAACGTCAGCAGCGTCTGGGTGGGTGGTAGCGTTGAGCCCTGAGTCTGGGGCTGTAGAAGCTCTGATGTGTGAATGCTCCATCCTCGTGTTGAAACTGCGCATGTCCTTTTGTGCCCCGCCCCTACCCTTCTTTCCCCCAACACAGACACTCCTGCTGATTTTAGCCTGCACCAGAATCTCTGGGTAGGGGCAAGGCTGCCCTTAGACACAGGGCTAGCAAGTTGAAGGTTTTCTCTAGGACCTCCTTCCAAAAGGGTTAAATTTCAAGATTGACGTCCTACTTCAGTGGTGTTCTAACACAGTAATGTTCGAGGCAACTAAGTATGAGGAGGAGCCTGCCACCATGAGCGTTTTCTATGGTGGAGGTGCGATGAGCTTTTTTATTCTTCTTTAAACTTCACAGTCCCTAGTCTTTCGCTGGGGGGCAGGAGTTATAGAAAGTGAGGGAAGGTGGCAGGGATTCACTGGTGGGTTTCAACGGCGACAAGCCCACTCTTCCGGCAGCGCCTTCTAAAGAGACTTGAACAGTTCACAAGGTCACTCCAAAGAAAAAGGAAGTTGCCCAACGTTCCATTTCTGGCAAAGCAAGTCAGTACAGCTTTAGAGCTGTCTGGAGCTTTCCCAGCTGGCTCCTCTCTCAGGCTTTTGCTATTGCTGATGTCAGCTCTACCTAGACACATTTGCTTTCTCAGGTAACCAGCGTGCTCAGCATCTGTGAAGTTGGGCTTCTAGTCAGGTAGAAGAGAAACCTTCCAGGACCCGGTCCTCGCCAGCGTTACCGCCCATCTATCCGTCTGTTTTCTGTTTGTCCATATAGCGTGTTCCAGTGCGCATATTTGTGGTCACCCATACTGCTATCCAAGCTCATGAAAGCAGGGACACGTCCTTGGTTCTAAAGAGGCCAGTGATACCCATTCTCAGCAAACAACATGTGAATGAGTACGGGGGAGTGGACACGGACTCTCAGTCCCTTGGACAATGTGTGCTCTTTCAAACATCTTATACCAAAGCAGAAGTGGGTTTTTTTTGTTTTTTGTTTTCTTGTTTGTTTTTTGTTTGTTTGCTTGCTTTCATTTAAAGGTCTACAAAGTGTAGACCTGGTGTTGATGAAGTAAGGGTTACAGAATTATTTGTGGAAGTGCATTCTGTTGGAGGGCATATAACAAGGTTTTAGAACAAGTATTTCCTCAATCTACAAATTTTCAAATTACATAGCCTATCAACACTAGCTTGAAGATGGTCAGTGTGACGTGAGCATTATTTTCATGATGGAATATTAGAAAAAGGCTCATGAAATATCAATGATTCGATGTAGAATATAATGTAATATTAGAATCAATGAGGAGATCTCACACACACACACACACACACACCACACACACAGAGAAATGTGTGTGAAAGGCAGAGAGAGAGAGAAAGAGAGAGAGAGAGAAAGAGAGAGAGAAATTTCATCTATGCAAGCCATAGACTCTGTAATATGTACATACATTTCAGCAATAAACAAATTGGTTTAAAAAAAAAAAAGCTTATGAAGATGCTAAATAAATCCTGGAGCCAATGCAATTTAATTGTTATGAAACTTAAGTTCTGAGCATTACTATATTTACATTAACTAGTTCTGTCACTTCTATAGGCTTTATTTAGAAGCTCCTAAGAATTTGTCCCATCCTCGACTGGGGGTTACTGAGTGACTTAACCAAACTGATAAGAAACATTTTGAGATTACTAAAGGACAAACGGCCATTGTGTGTGCTGCGTAAACTTCTTATTGGCATTGGTGTCTTTCATTTACTCCTAAGAACACATTCTTCGTTTTATGACTTTATGAGGGAAATGTTGTGAAAGCTAAATTCCTTCCTGGGAAGTACAGGCCTTCTACCCTAGGCTTCTGCTTTTGGTCCCCAGCGGACAGTATAGTTTTCGGAGGGTGAGAAAGCTCAGACAATGAAGCCTTGCCAGAGGGAGTCGGTCAAGAGAGAGCAGACCTGGACGGTTGATGACTTGGCCCTACTTGCCATTCAGTTCTCTGCTATCCAAATCCTGAAACATTGTAGCCAGCTGCCCCAGGTGCCTGTTATAGGCTGAGCCAGGACTGCCTGTGTCCTTTCAAACTATAATGCAAAAATACATCCTTCCTCCTCCATGGCGGTGCTTCTTCTCAGGTATGTGGTCACAGCAGCATGTATGTCAACAACTACATATACTAACCAGAGAGTAAATGACTACACCTGAAGCACAAATCTGCCAAAAACACGAGGGATGAGGCTACCGGCTGGGCTGGCAGGCAGGAGGTGTCAGGCCAGAGGGCAACTCTCTTTACAAAATAACAAACGATGACAGTGAAAATACATGTCTCTTATATTGCAAAGGGTGTTTAGCCATTAGTACTAGGAACAATAAATCATTTAAATTAAATGCTGGCACTATGCTGGTAGGCACCTCAAATGAGAAACCAGTTTACAAAAACCTCTCTGCAATCATGAAGACTAAAACAAGAAGAACACAGGCCCTGCTGCAACACGCTTTATTAGAGGAAACCTGGGGAGTATTGAGTTCACCAACCTATGAATGTGAAAGGCCGGGAGCGTCTGAAATTGTTCTTGTTACCACAGCGCTACTGTTGCATATACGGAATGTATATAAAGGTGGACACAGGAGAACAGGCTTAGCCAGTTCACACGCCACACCCCAAAGAGTTACTCCCACTAAGGCTTCACACCAAGGAGCCCGTGTCTAAATGGCATCATGAGCTTCAGCTTGGTAAAGGCAGTTCATTTTACTCCAGTATTAACAGTTCAATAAAATTCCAAAGAAATGTGCATGCATGGGACACAGACAATGAGGGTGGTGGAGTAGGCTGGGTATGCTTGAAATACATTATGTGAGTACAAAAATGTCATGGCAGAACCTTATTATGTACCACTAAAAATGCTAATAAAACAGAAATTATAGAAGGTCTATAACATTGCCAAGGAGACTTTGCAAAGTATCCTAAGAATTAGCTAAGGTGTCTTAAAGACGCCCCTGCCACCAGGGTCACACTCTCTTAGTAAAGGTCACAGATGTCCAGCCTCATTTGCATTTTCTCAGCCTCTCCAGTCCCCGCCAAGGGTCACAGAAGCACACAGAACTGCAGAACCTGACTTTTAGTTTGTTTTAAATGCTGTGGGGCTACTCCCTCTCCCAATTCAAACAACCTGGGTGTGGGTGGTGACATGCCATTTAAAGCTAGTAAATTCTGCCACTGGGTTCATTTTAGAAGGCCTTTCTTGCCTCTGGTTTACAAAGTTATCTCTGCTTTTATGACTTTCGCCATTCTCTCAGATGTTTGCAGGCTGTCCCCCTTCACACATCCTCAGGAGTGCTTTAATACAGGATGTATGGGTTGCAGGTCACTGGATGAGGTCATCGAGGAGTCCCCCGGTACTTACAGCTTGAGTAATAGTGCTTTCTCCTCCAGACCACACCATTAAACTGCACTCATCACCCGCAAAGGGGTTGTTTGTGTTGGTGCAGAGAAGACTGGGTACAAATTCACACTGGCTAATTTCAGCCTAACACAGCCATTTATTCCTAATAACTAAAAGAATGAGACAATGACAAAATATTATTAAAAAATTAATAAAGGCAAAAGTAATATATTTTAAAGTGGAAGCCACTTCAACCAGCTATTTGGAAAATTGTGTGTGGGTGTCTTGTAGTTTATTCTTCTAGAGATCAGGGCTGAAGGGTATTCCTTGGGGACTTCACTTCAGGACCCTATTCTTTTATTGGGTTTCCTGTTTCTTTTTTTGTTTTAAAGATTTATTTTATTTATTATATGTAAGTACACTGTAGCTGTCTTGAGACACTCCAGAAGAGGGCGCCAGATCTCGTTACGGATGGTTGTGAGCCACCATGTGGATGCTGGGATTTGAACTTATCACCTTCGGAAGAGCAGTCGGGTGCCCTTACCCGCTGAGCCATCTCACCAGCCCTTTTTTTTTTTAATTATTTTTTTATTTTTTTATTTTTTTATTTTTTTTTGGGGGTTTCCTGTTTCTAAACCACCATTTTGTTAGTGTGCTTTCACACATGTGTGGGTGGCTGTGTATACATTGTGTGTGTGTGTGTGTGTGTGTGTGTGTGTGTGATCACGGGAGATGACACAGAACTCATGCACAAGCTAAAAATGCCTCTTGAGACAAAGGCCACACTGCCTCCTAAAGCCACATTTCTATGGGGAATTGTCTAGCTTGAATAACCCTCCAAACCCAAGCCCGTCAGAGCCCACCAGCATGCACAGGAAGTAAGTCACCTACTGATCAGGAGAGACCTGATGACCCACAGGCATCTGCCTAAGCCAGCAAGCGTCACTAACCAAGTTTTTCACAGCAAGTTGACTGTTACTCTAGGATCTCTGGGGCTGGGGCTGTCCTGACCCCTTTCTGGGACTCACTCGTTCTCCAGAGGAAGGATCCACTCTTCCTGACCCGGACCGTTGACGTAAGCCAGTGCCCGTTAGGAAGTAGCATTGCTGTCCCCTGCTTTCCCAAGCACGTTCGAGGGCCCGCACTCTGGTGCCATACCATCTCTGTGCTATCATTTCATGCTGTGCTCTCTGCAGACTTCCCTGCATCGCTTTGAACAGCAGCCTAAGCCTGGAGATGTCTGCCCAGTCGATCACCCCACTTTCACTTGGTCCCACACAGTCTACTTACAAGCCTAGCCTTTCCAGAGCTCACACGCAGCCACAGCAGAGGGAGCAAACTGTCCACCTGCGTGTGAGCAGCCTGTTTGTTTGCTTAACTCCCAGTGAGTGCAGGCCTTGCTATCACCTCCTGACCTTTCCTGGTCTTCCATGTTAGATGCCCTAGCTGCCCAGGAAGCCAGTGTCTACGCACCCAGCTTGAGAAAATGGTCAGGGAACTCTCCAGGAAACTCAATCGAGCCCAGAGATGCTGGTGGACTTTAATCAACTATGAGAAGTAAATATATGTTATGATCTTGGTTTTTTTTTTTTCGAGACAGGGTTTCTCTGTCATGGCTGTTCTGGAACTCACTTTATAGACCAGGCTGGCTTCTAACTCAGAAATCTGCCTGCCTCTGCCTCCCAGGTGCTGGGATCAAAGGCGTGCGCCACCATGCCCAGCTGAGCTTTTACTTTTTTGAGATGATAAGATGATCACAGCATTCCTCCCTTTCCTCCTTCCAAACTCTCTGTTTGCCTTCAGATTTGTGGTCTCTTCTTTTTCCATTCATTGTTGTTACATAGTTTCAGAAGCCATCTTTGCTCAAGTACCCTGGTTCCTCCATGTTCTCTGAACCTCTAGACCTTGTTAGTTCTGTCTCTGTGTCATCTAACACAGCTGTCTGTCCTAAAGATCTGAGCTTCTTGAGGCTGGTACAAGTCCCCATGTCTCCAGAGTCCATCCTGAGGCATTTATGGGATCCACAGAGCCACATCTTAGAGAAGCTCTCAGCTGAGCACACCTCCTTCTCTGTCAGCTCTCAGTTCTCACCAAGGCAAGCTAGGGGGCTCTCTCAGGCAGCAGTGGACCAACCCTCCCTTGTCTCCCATGCCCGAATCTGCAGTAATGCCATAAAACTTCAACTTAAGAACTTAAGACTAAGCTAGGAAGTGGTGGCGCATGCCTTTAATCCCAGCACTTGGATGGCAGAGGCAGGTGGATTTCTGAGTTCGAGGCCAGCCTGGTCTACAGAGTGAGTTCCAGGACAGCCAGGGCTACACAGAGCAACCCTGTCTCAAAAAAAAAAAAAAAAAAAAAAACTTAAGACTATCCTTGCTGTACCCCAAAGCTGGCTGCTTTCATGACAGAAGTTTAGAACCCAATGGTTGGTTTCTGGCACTGTTCTGGGGACAAACTGAGATACATAGGAGCCTCTGTATGATCCCGTGATCGGCCTTAAAGCACAGAGATATTTCTTTCCTTTTCAGGTCAGCATACAAGGGCAAAGGCCCAGGCAGTGCTCCACAAATGAACACTAATTGTCTTAGACCCAATCTGTTCTCTGACACTCCATCAGCCCATCCCACCAGAGATATTGTCAGCTTCTGAGCAACGTCTAGACCCAGAGAGTTACAGCTAAGGGCTGGTGTCACCTTAAATCCCCAGTATTCAGCCAAGTCTCAGCAGAAAGCACTGCTTGGGGACTGGGAAGATGACTCAGCCAGATGGGAAGATGACTCAGCCAGAAATGTGCTTTCCATGTAAGCATGGGGAACCAAGTTCAAATCCCAGAACCCACATGAAAATCCCCCTACACTGGCATGTAAGCCCTGGGGTGACAGAGGCAGCCGGAGCCCTGGCGGGGGGGGGGGGGGGGCTTGCTGTCCAGCCAGCCTTGCCTGATCAGTGAATTCCTGGTAAAAGTTAAGAGACTCTATCTCAAAACACAGAAGCCCCACCAAGATAGATGGCTTCTGAGAAGTGACGCCTGGGGTTGATCTGTGACCTCAATATAGATGTATACAAGTGTACATGCAAAACCACACAAACATGAATACATACACACACACACACACACACACACACACACACACACACACACACCAAGGAAGGAAAGAAGGGAGGGAAGGGAGGAGGAGGAATTCAGTAAGGAAGAGAGGGAGGGAAGAAGAGAGGGAGGCAGGCGATGTAGGCAATCTCACAATCCCAGGAGAAGAGCCTGCTTACCCTCACAAACAAACCCAGCACAGTGGCTCTGAAGCTCAGAAGTTTTGCGAGGACACCAGGCTACACTGTAGGAATCCCTAGGACCAAGGAGCTCAAGGCATTATCTCCTGCTGAGGGAGACCCTGACCCTCCAAGGGAGGAACTGCTCCAGCTGGACACAAAGTTCTGAACTTTGGTCCAAGGCTCATGTGTGGGGCTCTTAAAGGCGAACTCAAGTCATGAGGAGAGCTGATCTGAACATTTCATTAGCCTTGTCTTGGACCAAGAAGGCAAGCTGCGAACAGAACAGGAAGGATCTGCCCTGACTCCTTGGTGAGGCCAGCTTGGAAATGTCAGGAATGTGGGAAGGGAACCCCCGGAACTCCGAGCTGTCAGGATCACATGGGGGAGTTCCCAGCCACACCGCACCACTGTCTTGCTGTCAGTGTTCCGTTTTGAAGACAAGGAAAAAGATATCACCCCGAGAGAAGAAAGGACTACAAAATCAAGGAGATTAAACACTAACAAACACACAGCAAGAACACTGAGTAAGCTCTAAGTCTTCTGAGTCCTGGTAGGGTTAGCCCTGCCTATCTAAGGTTCAGAGATCAGCCTCGTGGCCAGGTAACCAAGGGCTGGTCACTAGGACCAGTGCTTTAAGGGGTTACCATCTGCTTTAAAGCACTGTTCTGGTTTCCTTAATATCTTCACCATTTTTTATCTTGACTTGTTCTTCATACGGGGGCAGCGTGGCATGGGAGTGAACTAAGGAAACAGAGAGAGAAAAGAAATAGCTTCATGCTTTCTAGAACATTCACTGTGCTTCCCCTGCTGGCCTGATGTAACCTCTGTCCACAGGACAAGCTGTCCTGAGGAGGGGAACCACATGATCCAGGACGGGGAGCCCTGGAGATCCTTCAACCTCCAGGCACAACTCTTAACAGAAATATTTCCTTTCATGCCTTATGGTCAGTGAGAAAGATCAGATCCTGTTCTAGACGTTAAGTCCTTCCATGGAGACAGAGATGAATCCTGACTGAGAAGCAAGTGGTTCCCACAGGAGGCTGGATGTGACTGGTGGGAACCAAAAAAATGAAAGCCATTCTGTCATGGCATTAGTGTCACAGGTCTCTAGTGACACAAGCGAGACCCCACAGCACTGAGCCTGGGGCTGAGGAAAGTGCTTGTGCACAAGAACCTAAAGGTAGTGGCCACTGGCTCGTCAGGCACACTCTAGGCCCAGAAGGTAGACACTGGGCTTGCACGCTCTGAGGGGGCACATATCCGGACAGAGGGGGTGGACTTCAAACGGATGCTTCTTGGCCTTTTTGGCTTGTGACCTGGGACAGCTTTCCACCTCTATCAGACGATGTCTTCTACATCCTCAAATTGGAGACAGCGACACTTTCCCTCCAGGGCCGTACAAGTTCTGTACAGCATGGTATTCATTTAAATAAAATTCTCTGTTCTGTTTGTTTGTTGTTTGCTTTGCACCGAGTTGGTCGTAGGAGTAAAAGAGTTGGGGCTGAAAAAGGCTCGGTGGATAAAGTGTTGGCTGCTTTTAGCATGAGGACGTGAGTTCAAATGCCTAGAAATGATGTAAAGCCATACACAGTAGCACACATCTATTAGTCCAGAGCCCCTACGGCGAGATGGGAGGCAGAGCCGAGGATCTGCATGTCACTACATAGCATATGGTCTGCCAGCATAGCCGCCGGAGATGCCCTCTATGCATCATCACACCAACTCAGGCCCAGCTCCCACTGCCTGCCTGGTCTCTGCTAGGCATGGGCAAGTAATACACCATCTGAGGCTGCAAGACCTTCTGTGCTCCGGCTGCAGGATGCCTTACAAACAGAACACCACTACTGTTTAGAACGTTATTCCGTAAACAGTCTGCCCGGCTCCCTTCCCACCCACGGCCCTGGTGTGGCTTCCTGGCTGTGTGCGTATATATGCCTGTCTTCTCCCAGTGGGATCTGACTTATATCCCACCTCCTTCAGGAGCCATCCATGTCCTCAGTATTCTTCTGCTTGGAGCCATCTGCTTGGTCCTTTGTTTCATCTCTTTTAGTTATGTTTTCTGGACCAGCATCGCATCTCCTCGGATAAACTCATCATTCGGGGTTCCTGTGAGTCAGGCATGGGACAGCCCCACAGAACAGCTCTGACTTAATGTGACCTCTCATATGACACACTGTTGAGTCACAAGCCTCGGTCCTCCCCATGACAACCATAAAACATTAGAGCAAGGCACACGCAGAGTGTCCTTGCGGGAGGGGCCGGGTCTTCGGAGGTGGTTGATAAATGTTTAGAATAAGAAGATGCGGAAGCTGAACTCTTCTTCTTTTTGAGAAAACTTAGAAAGAGGGTGGGGATGGCCCACAATTATTTGGCAGGCCCGTGACTAGACTCCTGTGCGTCCATGTTACTTGGTAACTTGATTCAAGGTATGAGGTTGGGACCTTCTGTAGCAAGAAGGAACCAGGAAGCCCTGAGCTCTGACCACAAGACTTATTTACAACGGTTTACAAGGTGGAATTTAAGCTGGCATGATTAAAAGTTAGTGATCCTTTAAGGCCATAGGAATTTTTTCTGACAGACTACAGAGCTCACAGAAACAGTCTGGTAATCAAGAGAGAAAGGTGGGAGCAGAAGAGGGGTCACTTGAGGGGTCTCTGGTTTTACTTCTTGGTTCTGCTGCCCTTTATTTGCGACATCTTGGTCTCTCTGTCTGTGACGGGCTGTGACTCCAGAAGACATCCTTTGTTCTTGATTCCCACACAGTGTTCTTGCCCAGCTTCCTGCTGAACACAGCAGTCCCCTATTGAATTTTCCAAAAGTTATAACGCTAAAATGAATTTGATAAAATTCTACCACAGGCCAGCGTGTGTTCATTATAATACTCTAGCTGTTAAATTAGCCTGAAGAGGGTGGGGCTCTTGAGTGGTAGGTAGTGACCATATTGGCAGAAATCAAGCCCCCAGAGAGGGGACAACAGGGTTCTGCAGCTCTGAGCCTTTGGGGGGCTTGGTGAGGCCATTTTCCCAGAACCTTGTCCTCAGAAGGTAAAATGTAAAATTCTAACCTTTGCACACAGGAAATACTCAATGGCTGCTCACAACTGAAGCCTCCTCGGGTACTAGAACAAGATAAGTCAGAGGCAACCCCAAAGAAGGGGCAAGAAAGGGATGTACAATGCTGGCTGTATTTAATACAGGAGTGCTCGTGGGACAGTGTGGGAAGAAACAGACGGAGATGGCTGGGCTGTGATGGGCCTGGAGGAGGATGCTGCTTTGGATGAATGAGCATTGAACCGACTGTAAAGAGAGGCATCTGCAACACTGAGATGCCATCAGAAGGAAGGGACAGGATGACAAACGGCTTCATGCGGAGAAGCAAAAGAAGACAGAATCCTGACAAGGCTGTGGAGGAGAAGAGAGTGGGACACAGAGATACAGGGCAGACACGGTGGCCTTCTCAGTGCCTAACACTCCCTGAGAAGGGGGTATGGAGGATTAATCTGAATTGCTATCTTGATTATATTAAGGAACACTTATGGAACCAATGAGGTTTACCCTTGGGTGTATATGGCATTTCCAGGGAGGATCAACAGAGGGGTGAGAATCTCCTAAGAGGCAAAACCTCTCCTGAATACTGTCAGTACCATCCCATGAACTGATCAAAAGAGGAAAGGCCAAAGTCTCCTTTCCCTCCTCCTGGTCCTCTGAGATGAGGGTGAATACCCTTACACCCCTGCCACCACG
>LR749744.1:701799-792110 GCA_902729485.2 Mus minutoides
AGACAGGACGCAGTCGGAAAGCAGGTTTCCCATATGCAGGACTTAAATAGCACAAAATAATAATTGTGCCTCAGTCCCGCTTTTTATATTAAAAGAAGGGAGGAAATGTGGTGTCCTTCCCCACCAACACAGTTGGTGCAAATGGCCAGAGCCGTGCCGCACCCAATGGCATCCATTGTGTTGTTAACTAGGCTAAGAGCCCGGTACCCCTGCAGCAGGTTCTGCACGTCTCCTAGGTCACCCGGCTCCGCCCAGCTTACCAGAGGCCCACCTACGACCAGCCCACCTGTGCAATCTGAGATGTGACGAGATTTCAGGGTTCCCGCCAAACTCCAGAATGCCTGCCCAGAAGACTGGGGACGGGGTTTCCCTTCCTTTATCCCCAAATGCTTGTCCACCATTAAAGAGTCGTGCTAAGCAGAAGCAACCATGTAGCCTCGGAGACCTTCTTTCTTCCCCCACTCCCTTAGTTTCATCTCAGCTTCGGGCCAATCCTCCAGGAACCCAGTCCACTGTGGGCAGTGGACCCCAACAACTCACCAGCTCTCAGGTGACTCTGTCAGCCTCATCACTGCCTGTCTACACTCCAGAATCTCACACTACCATGGCACCAACAGCAAGGCTCCAGGCTCTGTCTTTAGGGTCCTTGGTGGCATTTCAGGGGCTAAGAGGACAATCTGCTTCAATACAGTGTGAACCCCTCCCAAGTTAAACTAAGTTCTAAGACGAAGAGCGAATGTTTTTCTAGAATTTACTATGCACCAAATGCTGACTAAGTTGTTTTATAAGCATGTGTCTTTGCACCTTCAAACCCTTACCATAGCAAAGGTACTGTCTCCTCTGACAGATGGGAACTCCAAGTTACAGAGAGGTTAGTTAAACTGCCCAGGGTCACACAGCCTGAAAGTCACAAAGGATTAAGTTGGATTCCCTCCCATGCTCCAAGTCCCCTCTCTTAGTTTCTACTTTGTCGAGCATGTGGTTTGAGAACTACGGCTCAGTTAGCTTGCAGCAGAGGGTTGCAGCCATTGCGACCTTGCTTCCAGTTTTGCTTGTCTGTTAGAGCATCTACGTTATGAAGAGTGTGTGAAACAGGAGCGGAAGTGCTCACAGCACAGTGACCTGATGACAGGACGTACTGAGCCCCTGCTCCCCTCTCTCCTTCCCAGGGCAGGACTCTCCCTGACTACACTCTGATTTCAGCCTCTTCCTCATGTTGGAAAATGGGGTACCCATTTGTTGTTGGTTATAGCATGGCCTCCACAGGTTCAGGTTCAAACATCTGCGTTTCATCAGGTGGCTCTAATTCAGGAGGTTTGGAGCCCTTGGGAAGTGAAGACTTGCTGAAGGAAATCACTGTCTTTGGAGAAGACCTTGAGGCTTATAGCCTAGCTCTGCCTCCTGTCCTCTGTCTGTGTCCTTGCTCCTTAGGGCAAGCAGCCCAACACTTGTGCCGCCACAGCCTCTGGCCACTCTGCTACCACCATGTTGTCCTCAGCACAGATTGCACCCCCCAAAGTCATGAATCAGATCGCAGAGCAGGAAGGAGTTCATAAACCAGAGTGGCTCTTGTGGCTGTCGTGTGAGGAAGATCGGCGACGGGTGAGACGACGGTGTGGAACCGGTGTCGGTGATCTCCAATTCATGGTACACTCGTTCGGATCTAAGAAGAAGAAACTCCAGGTCTAAAAGTTTTGGGTGACCTGAAGAGGTTTGGAGTCAAAGGAGTAAATTTAATTCTGTCAAAGTCTAAAGTAGCACGTCCCAGGAGACCAAAGGAGGGTCTTGCACCAGTCCATGTGAGATGGGAAGAAGAAAGAAGAAAATAAAATACCTAGCTTCTTGTTGTAGTTATCACAGGCCTTTGCAATAGCCCTAAGCAATTATATTGTGTGTGTGTGTGTGTGTGTGTATGTGTGTGTATGTATGTACACACACATATTTGTATACACACACATATGTGCTTTTTGGCAGAAAGAGAAGAGGCAAAGAGAGAAAAGCAAGCTCTTTGACCCTTAAGACCTGGCTTTTCAAATATTCCTGCTCGTAAACCATGGGATAGACACATTGCAGATCAGACTCCAGAACACATAAACACACACACAAATGAGGATTAGCACATGATGCTCAAACCTATCAAGTATAATGCATGCTGGCATTTCTATTTTTATTAGATATTGTTCTTTTTTAATGTATTGATTACAGTCTTGCCACACCACCTCCTCTTTGTTCAGCTTCAGTGGCTGATAATCAACTGTGGTCTGGAAATATGAAATAGAACATTCCAGAAGTAAAGAACTCATAATGTTACAGGACACAACTGTTCAGCACATCCCCCACTGAATACAACACTCTTCTTTAGTTACCATGAAGCTTGTGGGTCAAACTCAAGCTCTTACAGTGGTCCTAGCTGAGGAATCCTTACATTAGTCAGCACTGACTCCAAAGGGCAAGAGTATTTATGCTGGCAACCGGATATGACAAAGAGAAGCCATAAAGCACTACATTAAATAAGAGGGAGGGGGAGGAAGGGAGTGAGAGGAAGGGATGGAGAGAGAGAGAGACTCATATGTTGAAGTTGATGAGCTCTGAACAGTTCCTGTTGTCAACTAATTTATACAATAAATTCACCAGTATGTATGGGGTGTGGTACTATTTAGTATAAGCTATCTATCTTGGAGTACATTAATGGACTGCAGACTACACGTTGAATCACCTTACGGAACAGGAAGTCTCCTGGAAGAGTTTAAAAGTGTAGGTTCACAAAGCCTTTCACCTTTTGTTTTGTTTTGTAAGACATTGCAACATAGAAGAAATTCCAGCTGGTTTCTGGTCCCCGTGCCCATAGATCACGTGGTATGCTGTTTGACAGTAAATATCATTTTGTGTGTATGTTACTGCAGCTGATCAGGTTGTTGACAAGTAGGATTTCAAAACTACACCTTAGGCAGGGGCTTGGTGCTCTTTGGAAGGAGAGATCATGTCTCCCATGTCTTCTTACTGAGTACCAGTAAACAACTTCCTCCACGGGCAGGTAGCCACGTACACCACAGCCTCAGGGCTGCTGAACTATGAACAGGATGCTGCCCTGACTTTCCACTCATGGCAATTCAATATTCACAGCACCACCATCACCACCCTGAAGAAGCAGTCTACTGACCCTCATCTATACCCTTTCCTATCCCACTGAGAGTACAGCCCACCATTCTGGCTCACTGTTGGACTCTTTCTCCAGTTGAATAGCAACCATCTGCAGTCCTGGGCCCTTCCTGCTGGGTTACAGAAGCTTGGGGGGTTTCTACCATCACCTTGTTACAAATTACTGTTTAGACTTATTCAATTTTATATGCACTGAATGTTTGGCCTGCATGCATTTATGCACACCATGCTTGTATCTGGTGAGTGTAGAGCTCAGAAGAGGGTAGGTGATCCTCTGGAACTAGAGTTAAGGATCGTTGTGAGCCACGATGTGGGTAGCAGGAATCAAACCTTGGTCCTCTGCAAGAACAACTGCTCTTAACCACTGAGCCTCTCTCCAGTTCTGCACTGTCTCTTTTGATCCTGTGCCTCTCATACTTAAGATGTCTTCTCCCACACACATAATTTCTTCCTTTCCTTCCAGATTAAACCCCAGACTTTCTAAGACCCTCCTCCTCCTCCTCCCCCTCCTCCTCCTCCTCCTCCTCCTTCCCATCCTCCTCCTTTTCCTCCTCCTCGATTTCCTCTCTGGAAGTGAGACAATGCTCATGAATTCATGCACACACACACACCACATACCCCACACCCCTACACACATACACACCACATACCATACACACACATAAACATACACACCACATACCATACACACCACATACCACACACACCACACACATATACACACACATACACATCACAAACCATGCACACCACACACATACACACACACACACACACACATACACACACACACACACACACATGGTCACCCACCACACACACACACACACACACACACACACACACACACACACACACACACACCTTTTCCTTTCCCTTTACCTTGGCTGCTTACATCCTGGAAAGAACTGAGAGACCGTCCATTCAACATCAGATTAGGAAATTTACCACCCTCAAAATATGAAATCATGTGTTTTAGGTCACTTTAAAGAAAACTTTCAAAAGATCTGGAAACCCCAAGTCTGCCATTAAAGAAATTAGAAGCTAGAAATCTTAAAACGTTACCACCTAGCTCTTCAGTTTTATTTCCCTCTCCCTCACTTCCCATCTTCTACCAAATCCCTCTGTCTCACCACCAGGAGAACTTCCCCAGGTCCTCAGCACCCACTGTCCCCTGCCACTAACCAATTCCCCAGCCTGTTACACTGGAATCCCATAACTTCTCCTATGCTTGGCAATTTCACTGTTTATCCTGGTTTTTCTCTTACCCAACACTGCACCTGTTGAAACCACACAAGTCTTTTATTCTAAACTCTTCCATAATTGCCAGCAAACTCACACACAAAAATGAAGCCTGTGCCGGTTGTGGACCCTCCCTGACCCCTCGGGGACAGAAGCCCTTTCTACCTCTCGCTGTGTGGTATAGACAATGTGCCGGTGTTCTTGCAAGCAGACAGATAATTCCACAGAACTCATGATCAAGCAAATAATCACCCTCACAAACTGGGCAGGAGATGAGCTCACCTCAGTGACATACCTATTCACGCTAACCTTTGGTCTTTACCAGAAGTGTCAGTAGCCTGTGTGGTGCCGGGGAAGTAATGATAAATTCACGCTTGTCCTTCTGTGTACTTGTAACATGCGAAAGGCAGAGTGAGGTGGTTAAAGGAGAGGGCTGGTCAGAAAAGATAGCGGCAAACACACAAACAGGTTTGAGTAGGGCTTGGGAGTTGGTTTTGTTGGTAAAACTTGCCTTGCAAGCTTGTGCACCTGAGTCTGGGCCAAAGAATATACAGTTAAAAGCAGAGCATGGTGGTATCCACCTATAATCCTGGTCCTCGGGAGACAGAAATAGGTGGATTCCCAAGGCCTTCTGGTCAGAAATTTAGCCTCTTTTTAAGCCCCAGTCCCCTGAGAGACTGTCACCCAAAACAAAACAGTGTCTGAAGAAGAATCTCTCTCTCTCTCTCTCTCTCTCTCTCTCTCTCTCTCTCTCTCTCTCTCTCACACACACACACACACACACACACACACACACACACACACACACATCTGTACACCTGCATGCACACACACAGAAACCTGACAAATGCATTCACACACACAAACACACACACACTCCAAACAAATCAAAACTGCCTATTACAGGCGGTAGCATCAAGTATGTACATTCTTGAGGTCGTGCCCCCCCATCAACAGGAAATGACATAGGGCACATTGCTTAAACCCTGAATCTGGTTTCTCTACCTGGCTGAGGCAGGATAATTAAAACACCAGTCTCCCAGAGCTACCATGAGGATTAAATAGATTAATACTCATAAAGGTGACTCAGGGCAATGCTGGGCACATATTGGGCACCACATAAATACTTATTTAATACGCCCTTGTTTTAAACCATCTTCCTGGGTATCTGCTAACCTTCAAGTCCTAGAAACATAATGGTAGTTTCTATCCACACCACATACACTGAGTAGCCAACATGGCCAAAATGTTCTGAAATCTGTAATACTTTTCTTTTTTCACACAAACCACAGGAAGTTTGGATCCTCTGTTTCTATGTATTTTGGATCAAAGAGCCTCCCCTCCACCTTGCTTCCCTTTCCTTGGTGACTGACTCTTGGCTTCCAGGCTGCCTTCATTCCCCAGTTCTTTCTGATCCACTCTGCGGGCCAACCCTTACACCTGTGCTCCTCTGTGGATCCTCTTGCCCACCACACTCATGTTCACTTCCGGGGTAAAGTGACAGACTGTGTAGTCTGCTGGAGTCCAGTACCATTTTCTCCCTGCAGAATCCCTCAAAGGTTTCTTTTTTTACTTTTTCTTTTTCTTTTTTCTTTTTTTTTTGAGACAGGGTTTCTCTGTATAGCCTTGGCTGTCCTGGAACTCACTCTGTAGACCAGGCTGGCCTCGAACTCAGAAATCCGCCTGCCTCTGCCTCCCAAGTGCTGGGATTAAAGGCGTGTGCCACCACGGTGGCCCGGCTCCCTCAAAGGTTTCTAAGCACAGGAAAAATGCCTGGATTCATGATTCAAGCTTCTTCCATGAGTTCAGGATCTGCACTCTATGTAGATGTCTAAAAAGATCTTAACCTGACCAAGTCTGAACCCAAACTCCTGACCACCCACTCCCCACAGACAGCAAACACACACACACACACACACACACACACACACATGCATACACACATAACACACTCTCACACACACATACACTCAAACACACACTCACAAACATTCACACATACACTCTCACACACATTCTTACACACACGCACAAACACAGAACACATACACAGCACACACTCACATACACAAACACAGCACATGCCCTACACACACAACACACACATATACATACACACACCACACACACACACTCTCATATACTCACAGCACACATACACACACACACACTCACAGCACATACACACACTCACAACCACACACATTTACACTCTATCTCACACATACACTCACACACACACACAAACACACAGCACATGCACACACCCCGTAGTGCCTCCTCTCCCATCTTTGTCACTTCTTTAATCACATTCTCCACCTTCTCCTCTCCTCTCAGCATTATCAAGGCAAATGTTATCATTTCTTCACGCTCACACCATCTTTTGGAGAAAGGGTATCATCACTCTGTGCCCAAGCTGGGCTTGAACTCTATATAACCTGCTGCTGCGGCCACTCAGTACTACATTTATAATACTGAGCCTGGCAGCTCCCTTCAACCCCGTCTTTAAAACACACTGGGGGTCTGACCACCACCTCCAACAGTGCTTTTGCTCTTGGGAACTCCCCCAAGCCCCACCCAGAATGCCCTCTGAACACAGTTTGTGCTTCTATGCTCTCTTGCCTCAGCATCTCCCCAAAGCAGCAGTAGAGACAGATGTGTCAATCCTTGGTCCACCCAGAAACACTAAAGTCCTTATGGTTGCATGGACCTCCATAACCTGAGTGGGTTAGCCTGTCTGATGGCTGACTGGCCTCTTATCTTCCCTCCCTCTGCATTTTCTGTCTGCTGACACATCTCGGAGATCCAGGCTGTCCCTTCAATAGCACGTTACAGCCTTACTCCAAGGCCATGCGTGCCATCACATGCCTTTGGCAATCACAAGCTACACTGTGTGGCACCTCATCTTTCTGCTCGATACATTTTTTAGCACAAGACTCATCTTCTAGGTTCTGCCTGCGTTGCCTCCCCCATCAGAGCACATAACTATGAGAACGTAAGCTCTGTGAGTGGGGATTATGTCTGATCTCTTCACTGCTGCCTTCTGACTGCCCAGTGAGTGCCTTGCACACAGTGGACATTTGTTATCTGCCATGTGATTGGCTGCATGCCCGGGAACCCTGGCCCACTTGGCTCTGCTTACCTAAGACGGTCATCACCGTCTTCATCAGCTTCATGGGAGCCCTGCGGCGGCTGATGGAGCCACTGGTGTGTGGCGATAAGACATTGGTTTTCCTTTTAACATACATGTAGATGCGCACGTATACCGCCACCATGATGAAGAAGGCCAGGAGGTTGGACACAGTCCAGAAAACGAGGTAACTCCTACTGTAAATGGGAGCCAGAGAAGAGCAGGCTGAGATGTTGCAGAGGCAATTCCAGCCCAGCGTGGGGACGGCCCCCATGAAGATGGCGATGGCCCACACCAGCAGAATGAGCAGCGTCACCCGCTTTTTGGTCAAGTTGCTGTGGACTCTCATCCTCATGATGGACATGTGTCTTTCCACAGCAATAACCAGCAAATTGGCCAGGGAGGCAGTCAGGCTGGTGTCTAGGAGCCCCTGGCGGAGGAACCATCGGTTGACGGTCAACGTTTTCGACACAGGGCCAGTGTTAAACATCAGGAACACGTAAGCGATTCCGGCGAAGAAATCCGCAGCAGCTAAGTTAGCCAGCAGGTAGTAGAAGGGATAGTGGAACTTCCGGTTTGTGATTACCGCAGCGATGACCAGGGAGTTAGAAAAAAATATGAAGAGGCAGAAGAACGTCCCCACGCACAAGACGATTACAAGCTTTGTCCCTGTCCAATCGTCCGCTGTGACTGTGTTGCTCTTGTTGTAAAAAAAGTCCATGCGCTTGTCATAGTGACACTCATTCATGGTGGACAAGAGCTGTGCACCCTAGAAAGGAACACAGGAAGAAGGGCATCACTCTGGGCCAAGTCACTTGCTAAGCCACCTACTGCCTCTGGGACACCCCCCACCCCAGGTGGCTCCTTTTAGGACGTTCACTCCTGGCCTCCTACCTCAGTGCAAGGCTTGCATGCAAATCATTTCCCCTGAAAGTACCGGGAGGGAACTGTGTCTCTTTTAACTCATACCAGGATCTAGAGGCTCTGCTCGCCTCCTAACAGGTAACTGAATAGCTGGCTAGTGAATGAACAGGCAGATGAGCCAGGAAGCACCCATATGTCAAATGTGCTGTCTTACGATTCCCAGTCTGTACCAGTGACAGTAACAGGATAGCAGGAATCATTAATGAATGTTTGTTTTCTGCTGGTAGCATCCAGGCCAAATTTCTTATTTATGAGTTCTGTTCTGTCATTAAGAGCAGGCGGGTATGCCAGGCATATTCTTGCCAACATAATGGTGTTGGATTTCTCTTCCGTGGCCAAATGCCTTCACCAAGAGATTGATTTCCAACCCTCCAATTCCAGCCTTGATCATCCTATCACCGGCATTTCGTTCCGGGCTACGGTTACAACCAGTTATTAAGCATATGGTACAGGAATGGAGACTTTGGTCTCAGTCCTCCCCTCCCCCCTTATCTTCTCCTTCACTTCTTCCTCATGGTCTCCTCTTCTAAATGGCACTTTTATCCCTTCAACTCAGTTCCTCTGCCAGGACACTCTGACCCACAGGTGGTAGGGGACGAGGCCTCTATAGATGCCTCTGACATTTAGGGTTTGTGCAGATATCCAATCCAATGCCCTTGCTAAGTGACGGCAAGCCCTTGAGACTTGTGTGAAGAGGGGACACTAAACTGTGGTACCAGGCTTACAGGGCTGGCACTGGGCCTTCCCCAAAGGTAGGAGGGCCTAGACAAGGCAAGCCTCTCAGGTGCCAATGTCTCTGTGCTTTGTGTTCTGCCTCAGAGCGGTGTGTGCCCATGTGCTCAAAACTATGAAGGGTCAAAAACCATTGGAGCTGGGCATGGTGGCGCACGCCTTTAATCCCAGCACTCGGGAGGCAGAGGCAGGCAGATTTCTGAGTTTGAGGCCAGCCTGGTCTACAGAGTGAGTTCCAGGATAGCCAGAGCTACACAGAGAAACCCTGTCTCAAAAAACCAAAAGAAAGAAAGAAAGAAAGAGAGAGAGAGAGAGAGAGAGAGAGAGAGAGAGAGAGAGAGAGGAAGGAAGGAAGGAAGGAAGGAAGGAAGGAAGGAAGGAAGGAAGGAAGGAAGGAAGAACCATTGGAGTTGAAGGCCAAGATTCTAACTTCTGAATGGAAGAGATTCCTCATAAAAACAAAACAAAATAAAAAACAAAACAAACCAACAAAAACCAACCAAGGCTGGGATCCATCCACTGACAAACCACAGGCTCAGCAGACCTAAGTGTTGAGCTGCCTGCCTTTGGGAACGAAGTGTGTGTAACTGGAAAAGTGGAGAAAGAAACCCAAAATTTCAAACTCCCATAAATACTAAGTTGCAGATTCCTGATTTTTCTTAATGGAATAATTGTTATGAGAATAAGAAATCCTTTTGTCTTGAAAAAGTTGAGCTATCACAGATCTTATTCCAAGTAGGTCCCTGCTTACTGCACAATTTTCTATATGTGAGAGAGAATGGGGGTGGGGACAAAGCTCACACTGGGAATTAAGGCAAACAACCAACAACCAACATGAACCATCAAGCAGGAAGCACAAGGTCATGCCATAAAGTTGTGTTGGGATAAGAAAAAGCTCACAGTTATTCTAATTGTAAACAATTACATGCATACAAACAAACACACAATTCTAAAATCTAAACAGCTAATTTAAAAGTCAGAATTATGGGTCATTTTTTTAAATTCTATTTTTCTATTTCATCTATCTATCTATCTATCTATCTATCTATCTATCTATCTATCTATCTATCTATCCATCCATCCACCCATCCATCTATGACACAGATTTCTTCGTGCAGCTCTGGCTGTCCTGGAACTCAGGCCTCCAACTCAGAGATCGCGCCTGCCCCTCCCTCCTGGATGCTGAGGTTAAGCATGCCAGTGGTGTTTAAAGACTTAAACTGGAGTTCACACATTTTGTGTTCATTCTGCTTTCAGTTATACATCCATTGCTCTGAAAAATAAGCGGAGTGTTTATGGAGAAAGTCTGGGAAGCCAGTGTCTCAGCCAACCTTCCCCAACTCTGCTCAATTCTCGGGTTTTTCACTCAGCATGTGGTTTTTGTCTAAAAGCCCAAGTCACCGTAAGACTGTCTATGCAGACAACTGCATCTGGACACCACCTTCCATCGTGAAGGCTTCCTGTCACCACCACCCCATCGCCTGCACTCATTTCCAAGTTTCCTGGTGGTTCCCAGTGCAGATGAGCCATGCATGATCATGTTCTCTAAGCTGGAAATCACCAAAAATCCTCGTCAGTTCCTAACGAACGGCCAACTGAGCATTTCTTGACCTCTCTCAGACCTTACAACACAATTCTGTGATTCCAAACAAGTGAATAAGTCATTTTTCTCCTCAAGTCTCTCTGCAAGGAACCTCTGAATAATTCGACTCGCCATGGCTTGGGAGTGTGAGGTCCACGATTTAGCATCCACCCAGACAACCTGGAGCCCATTCGATACCTAGAACTTCCTTCCACGTTACTGGGGTCACTGGTGTTCAGCTCCCATCCCAGTCTGCTCTGCTCTGATGGAGTGGGATCTATTATGCTCAGCCCGATAGTGATGGATTTGATAAATGAATGGGTGATTGGCTATGTCCCCTCCCCCAAATTGGAAAGTCTGAGTTAGGCGTCTCTACTACCTCACACAGCAGCCACCAAGCTCAGCCAGGAAGCTCCGACACTTATTAACTGCATGTTCTCAGTCAGTTACTACCTGCACCTTGGTCTAATTTAATTACTAATATTAATGTGTGCCCTGGGCCTAACGCTAGACTAAGCATTTTACATGGGTGGCTACACTTCACCTTCCCAACAGGATGCACAGCCATTTTTCAGAAGAAGAAACAGAAGCACCTGCTGGAGGTCACACGGCTGAGAAGCAGATGTCTCTACTTGGGCAGCTTTCCCAGAAGCCCACACTACGCTGTGCTTCCTCCCCTTAGCCAAAAGCAACACCAGGCAGAACTGTGAATCCCAGTAACGACCATGTTACTGAAAAGGATGATAAATTCACGTTCAAAGACTGCCCCACAGTATAAAACACAGACAGACATTCTACAATGTCCACAGCTCTCTAAGCAGGAGCAACTGGATGCTGCACTTGGGCCATTTGCCCCGCCCTCTGATTTGCACCATTTCTCACCACCAGACAATCTAACAGGGGCCCTGGTTGCTCTCTCCAGCGAGAAGGTACATTTAGGAAGGCACACATTTTCTGTTGTTTTGACACACCATTGGGCCCTGGAAGAATACCCAATACACACACACACACACACACACACACACACACGTGATCTCAGCCTTTGGTTCCCTCCTCTTTTAAAATAGTCTTGGGATGGAGGGGAAAAAGACATTTAAAAAACACGTGTTTGCTTTTTACAGTACGTGGGAGGGATATGGTCGCATCGACAATGCTAACTTTTATTTCTGTGACATCTCAGCTATGTTTGTTTTTATACCAAAAGGTTAGAGGATTTAGAAGTTCTGACCCATACCCACAGGAGACACCAAACGTTGGAGCAATAACCACAACTTCAAACTCCAGTAATGTAAGACTTCATAAAATGGTGGTTTGGAAAGTCTATATGCGGAATCCAAATGAAAACTTCACTAGCAAAGCTCTCATTTGGATTCTCCTCAACTTGTAAAAAAAAAAAGAAAAGAAAAAAGAAAAAAAGAAAAAAATGATAACCAGGCAACTCGGAATGTGGAAGCAATTATGGAAATGAAGCCATCAGAAAACCACGAAAGTCTTTTATTTCTAGCTACTTCTTAAGAGACAAGTTGTTGCCTGGCTTTTCGGGAACATACCCCTCTTTCAGAAGGAAACGAGGTACAGAGAAGATGGGGTGAGTTGCTGTCTTCATTTTCTCTCTCCATGGCCCACAAACATAGAACAACACTCTCCTCTTTAGAAACCACATCTAGGTGGGATTCGAATCTCAGTTTAGCTGCTACCTTAGGAATGCCCGAATAGGTCATCACGTTTAGTGAATTCAATAATTAATGGTAATGGCAAATCAGGGCAGTAAGAATGATTTAAAAGCACCTGGAATCCCTGGGGCTCACATGAACCATTACCTTCTAGGCCTCTGCACTTGCTGCTCCGTCTCTGCAGCCGCCTCTTTCCCCACGTGTCCATAGGGCTCATATTCATACCTCATTCCTGTGCAAAGATCACTTCATCAGACATCCCTCCCTCACAGCTCTCTAAGCAGGAGCAGCCGGATGCTGCACTTGGGCCATTTGCCCTGCCCTCTGATTTATACCATTTCTCACCATCTGACAATCTTGCTGGGGTCCTGGCTGCTCTCTCCATCGAGAAGGTACGTTTAGGAAGGCACACATTTTCTGTTGTTTTGACACACCCCTGGATCCAGGAAGAATGCCCAACACACACACAGACTCAGTAAATGTTTGTTAAATACAGACTTAAGAAAGACCCCACAGCCATCCATGCCTCGTGACTCTAACCTTCTAACCAAGCTGACCCTCCTCCTCTCTTCTCCCATATGTCTGCCCTCTAATTTGAGTCTGAGTCTTTCATTTTTCTGGCTTGACTCGGCACCAAAGCCTGCCAGCAGAGAGGTGTGAGGATGGTGTCTGCTGCCCTTGAATGTGGCTTCACACAAGTAGAGAATCTGGGTGGGCTGAAGAGCAACTCCACCACAGAGGCTCCCTTGAGCGTAGCCCTCAGAAATCAGAGTCCCTTTAAACAGAACTTCAAAAGAGAAAGAGAGCCAATCATCCACACTGGACCAATCTAAGTCACAACGCTTACAACCTGAAGTAAACCATCCATACCCAAGGCTCAAATCTGGATAAGCAGGTGGGATGAAGAGAAAGATGTCCCCAATGGACAAATCCCTAATAAATCCCAGGTACACTATTGTTTAAGAAGGGAAGCTTGGTGTCCAGGCCTGAAGGAAGGCTCTACCTAATGGCTTCCTTTAACAGGCACCCTGACTGAACAGGGACACAGAGAAAGCAGTGACTCTTCAGTTGAGACACAAGGTAAATAGTTCAGTCAGATGACTAAATTCAGTGTCAGCTGTCTGAAGTGCTGTGGCTTGTCAAACTCTTGAAACCATGTGTGAGAAATAGCCATTTCCTTTGTGACCTTCTGAAGCAACCTCATCACTCAGCTAACCATGTTAAACAAACAAACAAACAAACAAACAAATAAGGCAGAAAAATCCCAGCAGAGAAGAAGCCTTCAGAACTACACCAGTCTTCAGAAAGAGATAGTCTGCAGCACTGGCACTGCTAAGAGGTTTTAGTAGCTGAACAGAATGTGTATCCTTAAAGGCCAAGGAGACCTGAATAAGAAATCATTTTAATAGCAATAACGTATCTATGTCAGTTCAATAATTGTAACAAGTGTATTGCATGAATTTAGGATTTAACAATGGCAGCTACTGTGTCCTCTGCGTGGGAACATGAACTAGGAAGCCCGCTCTGTGCTCAACATTTCTGCAAATCTAAAATGTGTTGTTCCTAAATACTTGAAAAAATTAGAAACAAGGGAGAGGCTACCAACACCATTATATTTACATAACTTCTTAATAAGCTGAGAACGCCTGTTTGGCCCCTGCCACAGTAAAATAAACAGGGAAGTAGCAATTTGTCAGAGCTTACACACAAGCTGATCGTGTCGGTAATGGACTAGTAGATAACCTTGATAATCTTTGATAAAGCCAGTGTGTTTCACTGTAGGGGTGCTTGCTAAAGGGAAGGCTGCCGCAGATCTATCTCCTCATTTCATCATAGACAGCCCATCATTTCTCTTCAGTCACCTGAGCCCTCATCTGTTACTAAGACTGTATCTTCAACTGGGACACCTAAAGTTATTCTGGCGCAGACCTGTGCCCCTTACCAGCAGCAGCCTCCACCCATTCTCGGCAGAGTTTTCTGCACAGTTTGTTAGGACTCAGGGGAGTGGCCATACAGAGGACCAGCAAATGCCCACCTGGTGTGACCGGGGAAATCCTCAATCAAATGAGAAACTGCAGCTAAAGGGAATGACTCAGTCAAGTGCTTGCAAACGTAGATTTGATCCCCAGAACTCACGAAAGACTCATATACCTCCGAGTGAAGTGGTATATGCTTGCCGTCCGTCGCAGAGCTCAGGAGGAGACAGGAAAATCCCTGTGACTCACGGGCTTAACTGGTTATCTCCAGGCTAATGAGAGGCCATGTCCTCCCCAAACTGTAGAGAACATTCTGAGGATGACACTGGAGGTTGTCTTCTGACTTAACCTGTGTGTGCTCCCTCTCCTTCTGTCTGTCTGTCTCTGTCTGTCTGTCTCTCTCCCTCCCCTCTCCCCTCTCCCTCTTTCTCTCAGAAGCTGACATGCCCAAGTCATCATTAACTGAGAGATGGTGTCATTCAGGGCAAACTTCTGACCAGAGTAAGCAGAATAAACAGGCTGTGGAGTCAGAACAGCCTGCAGATTCCTTTAGGCAGGGAGGGTAGTGTGAGATGTGTCAGGGAGTTCGCCTACCACCATCCCTCACTAGGGAGTGGGCGGACTTACAGCATTTGGTACACACCACAGCTTCTGCCCTTGGACTTGTTTAATAAACAGCTGTAATCAAAGCCATTGTTCCCCAGATGTTCCTGATGGCTGAGGGCTGTCTTAAGGCCCCTGGTTAAACAGGAAGCAGCAGAAACACAGTAAAGAGAGAAAAACACATGGATTTTATATGATCAACAAATTCCCTGACTTTGTTTATCCAAATGTAATGTAAATCTTTAATTGTGTTTACTTGATTATGAAATTGTAATCTGTATCTAACTCCTTAAGCTAGCAGAGATAGGTTTTGACCTTTGACTCTCATTTTTTAATGCTAGTCAAATGTTTCGAATTAGTAGTATTTATATGTAACTCCTACGACAATCTTTAGATCACTATATATTCACATTTCAGTGGCTTCACTGTTCAAAGGAGTTGAGAATATAAAAATTAAAAGTGTACACAGTCATACAGAAGGAAATACATTTTGTAACCAAAGATATTTTTTTTGGTCTATATAGGATATTTTAAAAACTTTCACGTAGCAGTCTTAACACCAATCACTTCCCATGAGAGGGAAGTTGAATTTCCTCTTAGTGTAAAGTCTGCAACAGGCAAATTTGTGGTCCAAACCTTTCTACTGTCATCTACCTGTGTGCCACATTCCCTCATGTAGTCTCCAGAGGATGTTCAGGAGTCCCTTGCTCTGCAGAGTTTATCCCAGGTTGCCCAGTGTCAGGTCACGGGCAGTCTGCAGTGACTCCTTCCAGCTTCTGGAAGGCTCGTCCACCCAGGTAATCAGTACCCAAGCTCAAGGCTGTCTCTGCATAGAAAGGAACACTTCAAGGCAAATCAGCTGCAGCAGCAAATGGTTCTGACTGGGGCTTCGGAGATCCCAGGGAGGACACTTTCAATACCAAACGAATCCCCATCCCTGACAGGTAAGCTCGGCTGCAGATGTGCAGGCTCGCTTGCTACCTACCGGGCAGCCCTCTCATGGGACGACCTTGCCGGAGTGTTAGCTGCTTCTTACTGGCTCAGACCACCGTATCACTTCCTGTGAATTCCGGGTGAGTCAGTCCCCTGCCAGTTGCTACTTTGTTACCACCATGTTCCTGTGTATTCTTGCAGGTGGAAGCTGAGGCTGACCGGCCCTACGTCATTCTTAGATACACCATCCACATCCTTTAAGGAAAGATCTCTGATTAACAATTAAGCTGGGTTGGGTGGCCAGTGTGCCCCAAGTGTCCGCTGCCTTGGTACTGGGCCAGTGCTGGGATTGCAAGGTCGTGTCACTATGCACAGTATTTTTATGCAGAGTCTTGGAGCCGAACTCACATCCTTAAGTTGCAAGGCAGCTTCACCAATGGCATCTCCTCTGCAGCCCAGAGTGCTGATTCCTTCTAGTTTCTAGTTTTAAACTCTCTTAATCAGTGTGTCAAGAACTCTTGAAAAACCATGCAGGGTAAGCATTTCCTACCTATGTGTCTGTCTTCACCATCAGATCCTGAGTGTCTTGGGGTACAGACATCATTTGTGCACCAATGCTCAGCACAGTGTAGAGTAATAGATTTCCAACAAATGTTTAGCTGTGTTGTGAGTGTCCTTTGGTTGGAAGGAAGCGAGATGGAGACTACCTGTCCTGTGGTGGGTACCACATACTTAGAACAGACAGGCTGAAAAATACACATCCAGCCCCCCACAGGCCGTCAACATTCTCCACTGTATATTCCCACCCCACCCCACGTCTAAGGTTGCTGTAAGCAGAGCTGGTGCCCTTTCTCTCATGTAGAAACTCAAACACAAAATCTATTTAGGATCAGGAATAGATTTTGTAATGCATTTGGTCTGAACAATTCCCAATTCCTGCTCCCAGCCTTCTTTTCATGGCCGAAGCTGACAGTGGATGGCGTCTACTTGACTCCCCCATGCTTGGCCTATGATTGGACTCTCCTGCGTTTTCCACACTCTCCGCCACATTTGGCCTTCTGTTTTTCCACCAGCCTTGAGCTATAGATAGCCTTGGACTTGATTTTTCAGCCCTCTCATCTTTTGCCTTTGACTCCCTTCCATGAAAAGATTATTGTACAGGCTGGAGAGATGACTCAGTGGTCAAGAGCACTGGCTGTACTCCCAAAGGACCTGGGCTTGATTCTTAACACTGGCATGGTGGCTCGTAACCATCTCTAACTACAATTCCAGGGGATCTGCTGCCCTCTTCTGACATTTGTGGGTGTCACACATGGTGTACTGAGACATATGGTACACACTGTATTCTATGGATCTGTACTTGTCCCTTGCCGGGCACTCTGGCACAAGCTTGTGGATCCTAACTTAGTTCCCTCCCGGGATTTCTATTTCCTGGACTTCCTCTAAGAATGGATCTCAGCCTCTCACTTGAACTTCTCATTATTAACCTCACTACACAATGTGCCACCCAACCATCAGGTTGCTCGCAAAGTCTAGCAGGACCCCATTCTCCATTGCTAAGAAGCCCCCTATTCTGCATGATGGACATTAAGCTAACGGTCACTTCTAATGCCTCTGCCCCAACTATAGATTACTCTGAATCTTGTCTCTTTGAATTATTGTTTAGCACAACCATCAAATTGTGCTTTATCTGTCACAGGTGCGTGCATGTGTGTGTTCGCGTGAGTGCTTTCATGTGGACCGTGGTGTGTTCATCTGCAGGTGCATGCAGACTATCTAGAATCAGGAATCTCTCCACATATTGTTTAAAACTGGGTCTCTCACTTTTTATGGAGGTTCTGGGATCCAACTTAGGTCTTCAGGAATGCATGGCAGTCTCTACCAACACCACCACCTCCCTAGCCCATGGGGTTTGCTTTGTTTTGTTTCTTGCAAAGTGGTAACGTTGTAGTCCAGACCCTACCTGCCTTGATCTCCCAGCCTCCTTGTAGCTAGGTGACCAGGTGAGCATATGGGAACCATATGGGAACCATATGGGAACCATATGGGAACCATATGGGAACCATGCTCTGCATAATCAGCCCTGAAACCCAAAGCTGGCACGAGTTCCTCTCTCTTCTTCCCCACCTGGGCCCAGCACAGAACAGAGAAGCAAAGACAGAGGCCTGAGACATCCATGCATACAACCATGGACTCTTGTCTGTGAAGAGGAAACAAATACAGAAGCTGAGAATAAATACTTAAAAATACAGCAACTTGATGTCACAAAATAAAATGCAGGGCAGGTGGAGTCTCTGAAAGTTCACTGACCTTCAGCAGAAATGCTTTCTTTTTGTTTCTCTATTGGTGCCGTGGACTGAACCCAGTGCCTTGCAAAGGCTAGGCAGGCTTGTTACCACTGTACCACACCTCCCCCTTTTAAACAGATTTGATAAGCAATGTCCTTAAGCTTAAACTTGCAACAGTACTCAATGGCTCTAAACAAGACCGAGAAAGATAAAACCACTGTTTTTATTCGGGTCACCACACTTGAGCCATCCTTGCTCGAGGCTCCAGATGATGGATTAGAAAGAACCAGAGCTCGAGGGAATGGCTGCTCCTTGTGGCTCTTAGTAATGCACTACCAGAGAGAGATGATCTCAGGTGAGACATATCTGTTTGTGAGCAAAGATAGAAAGGAATGGAAAACATCTAGCAGCCAAGGGCCTTGGAGTATTGGAAAACATGGCTGCTTCTCTAACCTCAAAGAGTGGGAATTTTCACGAAGCACTCATGGCCATTACAAGGCCTTTTAGATGCTCCAGTGGGACCAGGGGGAGAAAGTCTTGTACTGGATGAGAGTCAGGGTACATCCTCCCTCCCACATCCACATCTCAGAAAACCTCAAAGTGGATGCTGACGGGAGAATGGGAGAGCTAGAAAATAGGAATGCTCGAGAACTTGATCCAGCATGGAACTCACATGTGGTAGCTATCATGTAGAATTCATTAGAAGCAAAACAAACAACAAAAACAAAACACAAGAAATTGTATTGGCAAAGCCACAGCAGGATCTGGATAAGGCTCATCATGCCTGTCTTCAGTCATGGGCCATGTGGTTTTCAACACCCATATTAGATGTGGCCAGAGAGCATCAAGGTCGAAGTCTGGACTCTGGAAGGCTACCTTCACAGTTCACTCTTCTGCTGGGGGAGCTCATAATTTTTGCTGAGCATTTGCAGGTCCCTGTCACTGCTACTTGTCCCCGAGTGTCTTAGGTGTGAGTTGTAACTGCTTGTTTTTTTGTTTTCTTGGTTTTTTTTTCATTTCTTCTCCATGGTACGGCAAGTTCACCACCCAATACAAGGAAAGGAAGCACTGGTATTTGGAGTAGATTAAAGAAGGGGTGGTCAGTGCTGGGGGGCAGGATAGTGAAGAGCTGTCTGCTGACCCTGCATCAGAGGTGGGCTCCTAGAAATGGCTCTGTCCAACATCCACTCATCTATCCATTGCCCCTTCCTTTTTCTCAAAAACTAGCACACTTTTAAAAAGCACACAAGGTACCAAAAGGACCAAATCAAAGCAACGCTTCGGGAGCTCAGCACAAAAGCATACCCTCAAGAAGACTGGTGAGAAAAGCCAAAAGGCACAGGGATCTCAGAGGGCGAGGTAGAGCTGCCTTTGTTCACACGGTGAGATCTTTTGTGTAGAGAACTTTACAGAGTCAATGCGTCTCGGAATGAATAAACGAATACACTTGTCGGGTTCCAACACAGAAGTCAGCCACAAAAAGCATTCATTTCCATACACTCACAGTGCACAATCACAACAAAGATTAGCAAAGCAATGACATCCACAATATCATCACAGCAGAGCCAAAGACCAAGAAATAAGCTCAGCCAAGGACACAGAAGCTTGTTCACAGAAGGCAATAGAGTGCTATTGGGAGCAATTAAAGAAGGCACAGATAAGAAATGAAGAAAAATAACTCCTCATATTCATGGGTCAGACACTTAAACTTAGAATGCTCCAGACCACTCAAAGTGATTAACAGATCCAATTCAGAAGCAAAACAAAACCAAACCTTTGAAACTCATATGAAATTGCTAAATACTCAAATGATCTTAGGAAAGAGCACAGTTAGAGAAGTCACACTTTCTCTTTTCAAACGATATTACAAAGCTACAGTAACTAAAATGGTACGGTACTGGCAAAAGACAGACATAAAGATCAATGGAACAGAAAAGGGAGTCCAGAAATAAGTTTCTGCATAACAGTCAACTGGGGTTTGATGAATGAAACAAGAATATAAAGTGGGGAAAAGTTTGTTGACAAATAGCACTATCCACATTGCCATTGAGGTGGCCTCTGGAACCAGTCAGCCTCTTAAGAAGCCTTGCTTATCAATTAGAAAGCCACCGGGCTTCGTTGTGCCTTTATTTGCCCATCTGCAAAATGGAGACACTAAGAAAGCCTTCTTCCTAAGGCTATTGGAAGATTCAATGTGTTTAAAACATTCTCATACTCCGTTGACTTGATTGTTGCTATCATCAGCAGGGCCTAAATACAGATAGACCCTCTGGAGGCTCAGCTTGTTGGTTAGTAAAGAGAGACAAAACGGAGCATAGGCTGTTGAGGGGATGAAGTGAACGACACAGTGGTGCACAGTCCTGTTCCCTTCAAAGTCTAGAAAATTCAGTCAAGAGACCCCAAGGCTGGCGGTGGAGGTGAGGGGTGGGTCCAAAAGAGAGTGTCAGGGAGGAAAAACAAGGGGATCGATTTGCTGTGACTCTTGGGTGGGGGTAGGGGCTGGCGGTCAGAACAGCCACCGCTGCCTCTCCTTCCTGCTTTGTTCAGAGCCCAGTTGATACTTGTTGATACTTTGTTAATCACCAGTGAAAAAAAATAAAGCTTTGGGTGGCTACCGGAGAAGAAAGAGACTTTGCAGCCGGCTGCCTGAATCCCTGAAGTTAAGCCCTCTAACTACAGACGGTTCCTGACTCACAGTGAGTGAATTTAGCAATCTTTTTTTAACTTTATGATAGTACAAAGTGATGCCCATTCCCTAGCAAATGTGAATTTGGAATTGTGGATTTGGACGTTTTTTGCTAGGCTAGACCTAGGTAGTATGATGGCCTCGCCCACACTCAGGCAGTCCACATGGCTTCCAGGTATCTGTGAAATCTGTGCTCCACGGTGTATTGTGTCACTAAGAGATGGTGCTTGATGAGTGGGGTGTATCAGAGGCATTCCAGCCCTTGACACTCCCAGTTTCTGCAGGGCTATCGGAACACAAAATTCAAGCTTTTACTGACCCCTTCTGTCACAGCATTGGAGCTGCTGATCTTTGAGCTTTCAGTGAATTCCTGTCCCTTCCCCTCTGATCACACTGGGAGACGCTGGTCCGAGAGACAGGCTACAAATAGGGCGGTAATTCACTCTGACCGTCTCCCCACGTTCTGACTCTCTTCACTGTACTAACCTTCAAAGCCTCTTGTTTTAACCAATTTTCTCCTCATATAAGAAATAAAATACACAGAATTGTTCTCTATAATGCTGTTACTGCCTTCCTCCGGCTTTTTACTGATTCCAGAAGAAATATGATCTGGTTGTGATTTTTTTTTAAAAAAATCAGTTTTATATAAGTGCATCTTTTCTTTTAAAATTTGCCCAGAGTTTATCAGGGAAAAGCTCTTTTGACAAAATGGAAATGTCAAAATGAAATTAAATGCATTACAGAAAACAGGAGTAATTAGCTACTGTTCCTATTTCATAGCAAGCTTGGAAGAGAGTTTACATCTGTCCAGTACAACAAATGATTAACTTTTACAAGACAAGAGACTTCAGTTATCTGACAAGGATAAATTAAAATAGAAATGAACCAGAAAGCTCCCGGGGCCTCTCCGTGGAAATGTAACTTTCTGCCTTCTTTGGCTTTCCTCTGGTTGATGCTGGGATCTGAACTCTTGGAGAGCCTCAGGCCTATGGTGGGCAGGTTCCAGGACACCTGGACATCACCGATTGACTGGGATCACTGGGTGATTCCTCTCATCCCTGCCCATGCAAAGATATTTATAAAACTATAAATTCCCTCGGAAAGCCCATAATAAGAGCGCAGTAGGCTTCAGCTAAAGCTAATTCTGTCCTCCCAGAGAAACCCAAGACATTTAGAGACACTCTGAATGACTAAGGACGCAGCACAGGACACACACAGGCCAGCACACAGGCATGGGCTGTAGTTGAGAGCCACGGAAGCAGGGAAGGAGATGGACCCAGAGCAGTCAGGCAGGGAAGGGTCCTTCATGACAGGGAGACCGCTGGTTGTTCTAGGCAAACAAGAAGAAACATTTATGATAACAGCGATCCACTCTCCAATTGCCAGAGAAGCTCTGCACACATACACAAAGGGAAAAGGAAGATTCTTCTTCGATCGTACCTTACAACTGTCATTTTATAGCACACGGCCAAATATTGAGGGGTGTGTGTGTGTGTGTGTGTGTGTGTGTGTGTGTGTGTGTGTGTGTGTTATGGAAGTGTGTGAGAGTTATAGAAGACATCACAAGCCAGGCAACAAGAGGGCACATAAGCTTTGCATATGTCTTCCAACTCTTCTCCCATTGCACACTGAATCACTAGGCTCATTCCCCTGACATCCAGCAACTTTGAACTGTCCCCATTCCCACGGCCTCCCACCTATAGGGCACGGCTGAAGGCTATTCTCAGGAATATTGTAATGTGTAAGGGTAATTTGCCAAGAAGGCAGATTTTAGATGCTTTTCACACACACGTTGCACACACACATATACCCCCACATGCATATACACTCTATGAGATGAAAGTATGTCTGCTTGACTATAGACATCATTTTATGATGTATGTATGTGTATTGAGATAAGTATACCAAAATGTCGCACCAAAACCTTAAATAAAGGAAGAAAATAACATCTACTAAAAGAAAGGGTATACTAGTTTAAAGAAAGTGCAAGATGAACTGGCAAAAATGGAAGGGAGGGAGGGAGGGAGGGAGGGAGGGAGGGAGGGAGGAAATAAGGCTCCATAAATGACAAAAAATGCAAAACCAAAGAAACCAAAGAATTTCCAGTGAGTTCAATATAAATATCAAGATAAACACAAACGTGAGGTTTCAACCTACTGAGTACAAAAGGCATCTCCTGAGTGTTTCCTACTGTGAGTGAGTGCGGGCATGAGAAGGTGCATTCCTCCTCACAGGAGAATGCCAACTTACTCATGGAGGCGTGGTGGGAAGGATGAATCACCCCTGGCAACGCTCACAGACATGACCGACTCCTGCAGAAGCCATTGAGAGGTGCAGGAGAGCTCTCAGTGTGGATGGATAGTCGGTGAGGAAGAGCCCATGAACGGAGTCAAGAATCCTTTCCAATAAACAGTAATAAACTCAGAAATGAAAACAGGCTGGTTTAAGGTGGGACAACCTGGCAGACACAAAATAAAACGGTGATCAAGGTCACAATCCCAGAGATGAGATAGGCTGGCTGCACGCACCCTCTGTTGTAAGAGTCTGAGAATGGAGTTTTAGTCTGCAACCCTTTCACCAGCCATCGAGGCTTGAGTCTTGAAGCGAGGCCAAGGGATTGCCTTAAAGTTTCACTCATGAAGCACTTTCTCTTCTGTTACTAAGACTGCACATTTGCTTGGAAGGCCTTGGGGCAACCCAGCATGCTTCTTCACGAGTATATGACATCCATATTCCATTTCGCTGCCACTGGCCAAGACATCCTTTTATAATGCCACAAGTCAGCAAATGGCTAAGTCAAAGCCAGGGCTAGGAGAACGCAGCCTAGCGTCTCGGGGACAATAGGGACACAAGACTGTCAGATGAGTAAACAAAGAGCCCGCCTCACAATCTCAGGGAAGAATAAGGCTGGCTGTGCTGCTGGGTAGCATACAGTCCGTCACATCTGATGAGGGGAGATAAGACCTGTGAGAATGGGGGTGTTATCAGGAGTCATGGGACAGAGCATAGGCAAACAGGACAAGTTAGGGAGCAGGAGTTACACAGCCTAACCAGAACAGGGAAAAAAGGAGGAAGACCGTGATGAAGAGGTGGCTACAACCCAGGGTGTAGGAACCTTTCCCTTAGGCAAAACTACTCTCATGACTCCTGGTTCTGTGGAGTCTTTCTGACTGAAAGACATAAATCACCAAGGACCAGGCTCCAGTCCTGCTATCACTTTGCAGAGTGAGCCTTAAAAACTCAAGGCATCGGGGGCCCGTTTCCATGTCTACCATGTCAACCTTCTGTTCCCATTCTCTAGCCTTAAGAGGGTAGCTGGCTCCTGGGTTTATCCACTGAGGCGAGGTGACCCATGGTCTTTCACTTTAGAGTCTTGGAACTTTGTTCTGTGCCTCCTCTTGCATGTGGTTAGGTAATCTCGGTTCAGCAATTAACTTCCTATTCAGGGCAGTTTCTTAAGCTCTGCTTACAATTCCCAGCCTGAAGTCTAATGTGACCTCAAAGAATCGAAGAGAGGCCAGGGGAGAGAGGGCAACGATGTCCACTTGGTCCTGAAGACACCCACAGAAATATTGTGATACTTGCGTAACCAGTGGCTGAGTGAATCTGCTTGGGATGGTCCACATCTGGACGCCCTGCCTCTTTAATCCCCTAGTTCAAGGTCCCTCTCGGAGTACAAGAAGACTGACAGGATCTATCATCACTAACCCACAAAGGTAAATGGACAAGGGATTATAATCCCCGTCATATAAATTGTCAAGCCAACTAAAAAATGACAAGCCATACATTTAAAATCATAGATCCCACGGAGATGATGGGGCTTCCATAAGAACCCAGGGCTCTCATATTCCAGACACCTCTGGCCCATCTCATACAAAGCACATGCTCTAGACCAGTGGCTCTCAGCCTTCCTCGTGCTGCAACCCTTTAATAAAGTTCCTCATGTTGGGGAGACCCCCCCAACCATAAGGTTATTTTCATTACTACTTTATAACTGTGATTTTGCTACCGTTATAAATTGCAATGTAAATATCTGATATGAAGATGGTCTTAGGTAACCCCTGTAAAAGGGTCGTTCAACCATCCAACAGGATCGTGACACACAGATTGAGAACTGCAGCATTAGGGGTGGTTATGGAGAGAATTTCCCATCTTCACTACCTTACTTCTCACCCAAGAGAGGTAAGGGTGATACGTCATCAGGACCGAGAGGAGAAGGCTTGGTGCTTATAGAGAGCACCAGCCAGATAGGGGCAGGCCTGTTGTAGGTTAGAGATGAAATGTCTCCCATAGGTACTGGGGCTGTGGAGGACAAGGCCTCACTGGATGAAGGGGGCTCCTGAGGGAGGACCCTTGAGGTTTATTGCCATCGCTGTGTTTCTTGGCCCTCTCTGTGGCCCGATTCCCCAATGTTCGCAAGCAGATCTGTTTCTGATCTTATCACCATAGCAGGTCAAGCCTGTGGTCCCAGCAGTGAAGAAAAGGGGAAATAATCCAAGGTCCTCATCCAGGAAGGCAAGCAGCGCATGAGGGAAGTGCGAGCGTTCAAGTCACCTGTGGATTGGAATCTCTGCACACTCTAACTCGAACAATGGACAAGCATGGCTGGGTTTATGTGAATGCCAGGTCTTTAATGTTTAGGAGGGGAAAGGGCACCCGCCACTTTGGTACTCTCTGTTATGTGAGGGGCCCTCCTGTTTTCTCTTTTAATCTTGGGAGTTGAGTGTAATCTTCTGTTTTATAGACGAGCAAATTAAGGCCTAGGGAAGTCAAACAACGAGCCTTGGAGCACAGAGCAGGGCTGGCTGGAAAGCCTTGGTCTCCCCCATATGCCACATTAGTAATGCTGTGAACCTCATCTGAGCCATTTAGAAGCTTACAATCAGACTTAACCCCTCTGTTGGGCATAATCACAAACCAGGAAGCATCTGAACTAATGTAGATACCGAGCAGAGTGGCTAACAGGTAATCTGAGTTATATCAAGTCACACTCAAGTTATAATGATTTACCCCTTGTCCCAGCCCAAAGAAGCAAGAGATGGAGAGCTTAGGGAAGAAGCAAGCCACCCTTAGGCATGAGTGTTGGACTTTCAGAGAGAGAGAGAAAGAGAAACATTGTAACATCTCCAGTTCAGATGAAGTTACCTGAAAAATTATCTCATATTTAATGTTTTCATGAATGAGAATATATGTAAATAAGCTTTTATTAAACATCTTAAAGAACAACCAGACCAAATTAGAATTGATCTGATACAAAGACTTGCATTTGCTGAATACATTCAGCAAGATATGGAAGAGTGGTATCTGTCTCTAGATCAAAGAGAAGAATCAAGGTTTTGAATAATGCTAAAGAATAAAAAAAATATAATAGGAAAAGATCTAAGCGATCTATTTCACTAGCTGTATGGTTGTGACAAGCGGTGTAAGCTTTGTCCCATGGTTAGACGTCCAGAGTCATAGGTTCTCAAAGTATAGGGCCCACCTAACAGGCAGTATTTGGTGGTCAGAGTTTTTTTTAGAATGGCTCAGATTGCTTAGACAAACAGTATTAACTGAACAGAGGCTGTTCTGACGGAGTCCCTTCTGGTAGGCCAGGGAGGGAAATTCTATCATTTGTCCACTGGATTCAAATCTTTGAACCCAAATCTCACTAGTAGCAGGATAAGCAACTATCTGTAGAGAGTAAACCCAAGAACTCTCTTTAGCAATTCAATCGCGGGGCATTAAGTGAAGGCTGGGCATGCGCTCAACTTTCACACACTTGCAAAAAGGAATCTGTCTAGGTCTAACATTCACTTATTCCTCAGACTTACAAATTACAAGAAGGAGCCCTGAAGAGCTGAGTCTTGCTGCTAATGTGGCGTTCCAAGACCGAGAGTTAGGCAGGAGAAAACTGTGCTATGGCAGGAGCAAATAATGAAGCATTTAGAGAAAATCATCCCATTTACAAATTAACCTCTAAGTGCTTTGGAGGTCCATGCCCATAACCCCATTAATAAAACTAAATTGTTTCCAAGATTCAGCCAGTCCTCAAATCACAAGCCTGAGAAAATTCCAAGCAGCTTCTGATAGCTGCAACTCGCACAGAGAAGGCAATGAAGAAACTGCTACAAAACAAAGCACTATTGTGGCCCGTGATGTGGGAGATCGGGAGACCTTTGGCTCATCCCGCACAACTCTGATAGCGTTCGGAGCTGGTCATGGTAACTATTTTCCAAATCTTGAGATGCATGCACTCGTCTCGAGATTTTACCAACAGACCACCACACCGGTGAAACTAACTGCAAGGTGGGAACTGTCACCTCCCATGGATCCCCGGGAGAACCCGTTTCCCATCACCATATAACTTCCCAGAGTTTGGAAAGAAGCATCCCTGCAAAGCGTGGCGCGATGGAGCTGGGCGTCCGTGCTCCCGGGCCCGTCAGTCACAAGCCGAGGCCGATGCAGCCAGGCTTTTGCATCTGCATTGCTTTTTTGCTCTAGGGAAACACGAAGTGGGAAAGGGCAGGGTACGCCACACACCGCGGGGAAAGTTCCGCCCCAGGAGTTTGGAGAAATGGATTAGAAACCAGAGAATCCCCCCAAAAGTCCCGGCCATCAGCGGCTCCGGGAACCCCCCATCCCGCGCTGCGCACCGCACTCACCGCTGTCGCTCGCCCGCGCCGCCGAGCCCGGGAGCCGAGCGTCCCGCCGCTGTCGCATGCCCTCGGGGGAGCGCGACGGGGCGAGCAGGCTCGGGCCAGCCAGCAGCGGAAGACGCGGAGCAGGCAGAGCCGAGTGCCTGCTCTCCAGCGTCCGCGGCGACGCGCCGGGAGTCCCGGGCAACTTTGCTCCGGCGAGGGGGTGGAGAGGTGGAGGGCGGCCCGGTCCCGCCCGCCCGCCAGCCCGGCTCGTGCATCTGCAAGTTCCCACGGGAGCGCGCCCTCCGCCGGCCAGGCTCGGATCGGCGCGGCAAAGGGCCAGCGGTCCATGGAGGCGCTCTGCCTAAGCTTGGTTGGGGACCTAGTGCCCATGGGGCAGCCAGCTTCGAGAGACTACCTAAGGTTCCCTAGGGGACTGTAGCATCTAGGGGTCCTACACAGAGACCCATACCTCAGAAAGATGCCCGGACTGAAACTCATTCCTCTGACTCTCTCTCTATGATGGAAGATACCTATTTGAGGTGTCTGCTGGGAAGCATATCCCTACCCCACACTACCTGTGGGAGGCAGGCTCTCAGCCAGGACCAAACCTGATACCCTAAAGCCTGAACCCCAAAGCTGCTCTAGAGTTCAGGCAACCCCAGAGGCCAAGAACAGTCACCTTTGTGTTACAACAGGAAACAAAGCCTGCTTAAGCTTCTAATGGGAGTCGTCTGGCCTCCCGCAGTGAACAGTCCTGGATGTGCTGTTGCAAAACTGACCCACCTTCGCTAAAGGCCATGGAAAGGAAAGCAAGAGTAAAAGGCTTCTCTGCCCTGAAAACCAAATTCGGGGTCCCAGCATGCTAGAAGGTGGGCCTTCTTAGTAAGCTGAGAAGATACTGTGAAGTGAAGTCATTCCTAGGCAGCCCCAGACACTTGGGAAACGTCTAGAGTGTGGGTTCGGACGTACTTCGCCATCCATTCAGTTCAATCATGTGCACTCAATGGGGCCCTTCTCTGTACCGATGATGGCTCAGTTGGTCAAGTGCGCAAGCTCAGATTGAGTCTGATCCTCAGTCGAGCCATCTTGCCTCACCCACCCACAAGCCCGGTGCTGGAAAGGGGGGTGGGGGGAGACGATCCTTGGGTTTTGCTGGTCAGCCTGTCTACCATGGATGAGCTCCAAGCTCTGCTAGAAACCAGGTGGAAAGCAATTGAGGAAGACACCGGAGGTTAACTTCTGGATTTCACACACACACACACACACACACACACACACACACACACACACACTTAAAATGAAAATTAAGGATTATCTTCTTTCAACCCTTGTTGGGTCAGGGATGTCCCACTTCTTTACCAAATATTTTTATAAGTAAAACCAAATTAAAGTTAGTACCACTTAGTAAAAACAAATGAAAACCAGTACCTCAAATGGCAAGGTCGAAGATGACTACTGGCTGGAGAGAGTCACTCAGAACCTTTTAAACAAACACTCACTAAACAGCCTCCTTGTGTTCTTATATTCCTGGGAAAGCAAGGAGTTACAACCTTGTTTTGCAAAGGAAAGGGGGGGTTCAGACTGCAGCCTTGAAGGAGTTGTGCCCCCGCTGCACCCCACGTGTCTTGGTGTTGTAATGTGAGTGCTACAAGATACGTTAAAAAGTAAATAAACGAACAACAACAACAACAACAAAAACAAGAATAAAGGAGACGCAGCACAGGACCCAAGGACAAGTGCCCTGCTGGTTTGTGGAGAGGCCGGTGCAACTCCATCACTCTTGGACCTGCAACCATACAGACAAGAATTCACATTCACTTTGGGAACAATCTGAACTGAGGTTATGTTGAAATTTGCTGCACTGGACTAATTAGCAATGAGGCTGCCTCCAGAAACTTGGGAGGGCATCAAGGGAGAGCTATAAGTGGTACCCTCAGGGATGGGGAGGAATGAAGGCCCACACCTGGGAGAGGAGATCTTGGCAAGGATGGCAAATGGGAAAGAGAGGGGATCTGGTTTCTTTAAGACTGTAGCCCCTGGGCATCAACCATGCAAATTACAAGGTCACAGGCCCGAGAACGAACGTGTGAGGAGCACAAACTGGACTTGGGTGGTGTAAAAAGAACACAAACGACACAAAGTTGGATGGGTAGGGAGAAGAGCGTGGATCCGGGAGGGGCTGGGAGAGGAGTAAATATGATCACAACACATAGCCTACAAAGATCTCAAGAAGTAACTTCTCTAAAGAGAATAGTCTACTCACAGATCCTGTTGAATACAACGGCACTTATATCTGAAGAGATCATCTTCTTAAATCAACACTAGTAAGATAATCCTGATGTTAATACAAGTCACTGATGGGGCAGGGATGGTCTTTACCACTGTAAGGTTCACAAGCACAAAGAATGAATTTAGCAGGGAACAAAGAGCTGTGTCATCAGTTAGGAGCACTTGCTGTCTTCCAGAGGACCATTGTTTGGTTCCCAGGACTTCTGTGAAATGGTTGACAGTCACCTGTAACTCCAACTCCAGATCCATTCCCTCTTCTTGTCTACTTGGGCACTCGTATGCAAGTAACATCAATAAATACAGACACATGTTCATAAATACAAATAAATACAAATCCTTAAAAAAATAATTTGTTGAAACAGCCATGAAGTAGGAAAATATTAATATTTATTTGCTTTTTAAGTTTAGGGAGAACTTGACCAAAAAGGTAAAACATAGCAAGAAATAGCCATTGATTTTACTATATGCTAAAAGTTCTATCTGCGTGTAACAAAAGTAATAATATTTTAAAATAACAGTCCACATAAGAGTAGGAGAGATCAGCCACCAAACCCAGACACTATTGCATATGTCAGCAATATTTTTTTGAAAGGACTCTGATATGGCTATCTCGAGTGAGGCTATGCCAGTGCCTGGCAAATACAGAAGGGGATGCTCATAGTCATCTATAGGATGGAACACAGGACCCCCAATGGAGGAGCTAGAGAAAGTACCCAAGGAGCTGAAGGGGTCTGCAACCCTATAGGTGGAACAACAATATGAACTAACCAGTACCCCCAGAGCTCATGTCTCTAGATGCATATGTAGCAGAAGATGGCCTAGTTGGCCATCATTGGGAAGAGAGGCCCCTTGGTCTTACAAACTTTATATGCCCCAGTACAGGGGAGCACCAGGGCCAAGAAGTGGTAGTGGGCTGGTAGGGGAGCAGGGCAGGGGGAGGGTATAGGGAACTTTCAGGATAGCATTTGAGATGTAAATAAAGAAAATATCTAATAAAAAAAAAAGAGTAGGAGAGAAAGCTGTCGACAGCAGATGGTGGCTGAAAGATCAGTGCTTTCCTGTGGTGTCTGGTGAAAGGCACAGAGGAATTCCTGAAAGCTTTTCGTTTACTGATGTGTGTGTATGCAGGTATGTATGTATGTATGTGTGCATGTGTATGTGTGTGTGTATGTGTGTATGCATGTGTGTGTATGTGTATGTGTGTGTGTGTGTGTGTGTGTGTGTGTGTGTGTGTCCTGTAGAGCCCAGGAGGATCTGATTCCCCTAGAGCTGGGATTATAAGCATGTGTGATCTGCCCCGTGTGGGTGCTGAGAACCGTACTGGGATCCTTTGCAAGAGCAGTAAGTGCTTTTCACAGTGAAGCCATTTCTCTAGCCCCAAATATTTTTAAAGGATTTCATTTTTTATGTGTATATGTGCGTGTGTGTGTGTGTGTGTGTGTGTGTGTGCCGTGTGTGAGCATGTGCCCTTGGAGACCAGAAGACATCTGATTCCTTGGATCTGGAATTACAAATTTTGGAGATCCTGTTCTTGGACCTGAACCTGGGTCCTCTGGAAGAGCAGCAGGCGCCCTTAACTTGAGCCATCTCACCAGCCTCAAGAAATTCTAGTAGTTAAAATTTTAATATAAAAACAGAAAATTAGCCAAGTAAACCAACAGTTGGAATGAAAGTGGCCAAAAATATGTGATAAGATTTTTTAACAGGTCTAACTGTAAAGGAAGTATAAACTCAAATGAGACACTACTAACTAGTCTCTAAACTGGCAAACGACTTTAATTAGCATATAAGCGAATGGGCTTTATTATAACGTGTTCATCTGTACTTTCTACAGAGCTCCTCTCCTACATCTCTGCTCCGTCTCCCTGCATCTCCCCTCCCACCACCATTTCTTTTCTTGCCTGGTATTCCCCATCCTACTTCTTTGCCATGTAGAGTTCCATGACCTTAACCTCTGCACACCTCATACATAAAGACTAAAATCTAGGATCCACACAGCAGAGAATAGATGTGGTAGGTGTCTTTCTAAGGATGAGAGACTTTGCTTAGCATAAGAATTTCCAGATTAGCCCAGTTTCAGGCAAGTTTCATGCTTGTTTTTCTTTACAGTTGAATAAACTTCCATTGTGTTGTATATATCTACCAAATTTCCCTTATCCATTTATCTGCTGATAGACATCTAGGCTAGCTTTTTCTAGCCATGGTAAATACTGTAGAAGTTGCCAACATGTTTTCTGTTAGTTTTTGTTTGTTTTTAGTGGAGGTTCCCAGTATTGACTAAGATTTAATGGGAATGTATAATTTTGTGCATTGCAGGTGGGATACAAATTCGTTTGATAATTCTGGTGGGTGATTTGCATTCCGGGGTCCATGTTTAACTGAGGTGTGCCTCATGATCAGTCTCTCAAGCAGCACTGTGGCCCCGTGGTCACAGTCTACCCATCGTAAGAATGGAAGTCGGGGATAGGCAGAAAGTTCTGGAGCAAAGAAGGAGTGCATTTTTTTAATTGTTCTTAAGGCTGTATATCATGAGGCTTCTGGTGGTGCCAGTCAATCAATGGGCACGGAGAACTGTAAACTCCCTCAGGAGAATAGAGAAGCTGAGGTGTGAATATCAAGGCTTTAACTTCTCCTTTATAAGACACACAAAAATAAAATAGAAGATAACAGTTTTGTGTTTACATAAGCCCAGAAATTCAGTAATCACAAAGGGAAGGTTAGAAGTGGTAAGAAAACATCGTTTCACTGACAACTTTTATATACGTAAATGTATAAAATAAGAATGGAATGCTGCTATAACTTATGAGGTCTATATAAGAAGGAACTGGAACATTTTAAGAAACTTAACAATATCCACGCTGTTTTACTGGGTGATTTAACATTTGAGAGTTATCCTACAGTGAGCACCACTACAGATCCATGAAGATTTTAACATATATGTAACATGTCATGCCACAAACACAGATATCCAACGAAAGCTATAGTGGAAAACTGTTCAAATATATTTTCATTCATCAATCAAAAGGACTAGTATACAGACAAAAATCACCTTTCCTAGAACAGATAATGAAGAGAATATTCATAGCACTTCATATGATTTTATAAAACGCAGAATACAGAACTATATAATCAATTTTGTTTGCTTTTATCATGTGATTTTTGTATGAATGAATACTGTAAATCAATGTCCTATTTGTGTGAACTGATATTATTCAGAGATGGGATTACATATGTGTGTGTGTTACTTCTTAAATACCTGTATACACACACACACACACACACACACACACACACACACACACTTAGATAATTCCTGCAGGCTATATTCTAATCATCAGCTATCAACACCCTCATAACACACCCATGAGACCACAGGACTGGACCCACTGATAAGCCCTTCTGGGAAGAAGGGAGCTCGCGAGATTCCTGGGACTCACCAGTCTGCATGAGATCTGCCCGAGACCCTCCTCTCCCTCAGGTTTACATATATAATACAACAAGTGAACGATTGGTGGGGGAGGGGTCTTCCTGTGGAGCAGCCGGCTCATCTGTTGCCCAGGGGACTTCCCAGTAAAGCTGCTTTTAGTCATGCTTGTTCCTGTGACTCTAATGAACCCACTGATTCCACAAGCTGGAATCCTTTCTTGCTCTCTCTGGATGAATATAGGTAACTTTTTCTTTAGCTCTCTCCAACAAAATCCATGCAAGAGTGGTGAATTCCATAAGAATATAATCACTCCTTTTCAAATATAAACCATTATAGAGAAAGCTGGAGCACTGATGAAGTGGCAGGGCGGAACCAAAAACTCGATAGAAATAATGTATTAAAAGAGAAACATTGGGATGAAAACGCGACGGCTCGGTGCATTTTAAGTGGTTCATGACACAAGACCCTAAGTTGAGCTTCTGTGTCGCTTGCTGCTTCACACGAGTGCCCCTTGAGTATTAGCGTAGAACACTCTCCTGTGTAACCCCAAAGGAAAGATCCTTGCACATTGGTCGGCCCAGGAGATCCGACTGGTGGACGAGAGATGATAATGCGCTACTGCCAAGGGACGCATCATGCTTCAGAGAGTGGCGCAGACCAGCCCCCACGCAGGCTTTCTCTTGGCAGCCGCCTTGGTGCCTCCCAATGGGGACGAACTCGCATCTGTGCTTTGCTTTGACTGGTTGTCTTTTGCTGCCCCAGGACTCTTCAGCCCACCAAGCCAGCGGAGAACACGAAAAGCAGCAGCGGCGATGGAACAACAAACCGTGGACAGAAAAAAGCAGAAAGAACAAACACATCTGCCCGCAGCTGCTCAGTTACGGGGGGACTACCCCCGATTCCAGAAGGAAAAAAATCTTAAGTAAATCAAGGTCTGTGGTTTACAAAATCAAGTTCTCTGGAGCTTCAAAGGCTATGGCTATAATCCATGACAGAGAGAAGATCAAAATCAAACCATCTTCCCTAGAACCCAGACAGGTTCCTTCACTGGGGAAGAAAATTTTGATGTGGGGAAGACGCATGGAAAAAAAAATCATAAAACCTATGGGCATGGGACCACCAACACCTCACTGCCAATTATCTAAGAGACTGAGAACTCCCCTTAAGTTTGAGAGCACAGGAACCAAATGGTGGATTGTGTTTTAACATATTCTCTGAGCATGGATGCCAAGCTTCCCCATCTGACTTGCTGTGTCGTCATCTGACTTGCTGTGTCGTACAGCCGGGTGGAGGTGAGCTTTACCAACTACACAGGCTCAGTTTATGCTCTTCCCTTAACCCAACAGCAGGTATATCAGCTCCTGCCTAAATCCAGGGATGAAGAGGCCAGGGGACCCATGGGGCTTAGAACTGACTTCTTGTCTCTGCTACTAAGATTTGGGAGACAGCGAGGTCGATTACCTCATGACTTAGACAAATAGGTGTGCCATGACTTCCAACAGTATCTTAAATGACAGTGTGAGGCGTGCCCCACACTTAACTGAGACACCTTCTGATTGTGTCTTTCATCAAACAACACTACAGGAACTGGCAACTTGGCAAACTAGACCCAGGAGACACCTGCCCATGGCCTGGGCTTTCTGTGGGTCCCAGGAGTAATGGAAAATAGCACTTTAGACAGTTGTCTGGGGTCAAGAAAGACCTGGGAAATTACCAGCATTGGTTGCAATGGGAACAGGAACCAGGAGCCAAAGGGGGGGGGGGAGGAATCGGGCCCCAGAAGAAAAAAAAAGTGCATCCTTTATACACCATCGCTGCTTGCCAACATCTAGACACTACAACGTTACTTCAGTACCGCACCAACTATCACCGACTGGAGACCACTAGGAGGAACTGCTGGGCTTTCTCTAGTTTGCCTAGAGAGTGACAAAGTAAAATTATGTCAGTGTCAGAAATAAGAGATACAAGAGAGATTCTAGGTCCACTACAAATGTAGTGTTGCATTTTCCTGCCTACGTTTTCAGCCTAAGAAGTGTCATCACACTGCATCACACCAGGAAACATCAAGAAAGAATGATGGATCTGACATCTGCAAGCTTCAAAAGTGAGACCATGTCAAAACAACAGTAACATATACCTTATACAATGAACTATCTGCTCCCTGAGCCCCCTGATCGAGCCATGACTAGATATTTGCCTAGCCCGAGGCAGTCAACAAGAACCTGATACTAGCAACACTTTCAGCTGTGCAAATATTTATCCTGGTAAACCTAAAAAAGAAAAAGGAAATACTTGTAAATAAACCCTGCTAGAGGGTTCTGCATTCTATGTACTCAGTGTTTTCCCTGTTTTGCAACAGAAAGTTGTAACACCATCCTGACATTCTTGACTTGGGGTTGATTTTTTTTTCAGTTGCAGCTGATGGATCCCCGCCAAATTAACATTTAATATTCTTATGTAATTTGAATAATAGCCCAGCAGACTGACACACGGGTGTGCTGTGGGAACCATCCTAGCTGTCCTTCGTTGGTTCATTTGGAACAGAAGTCAGCAGCTAAGCTGTTGTCAGTGTTCTGTCACTTGGGGTAGCACAGTGGTTAGCGCTCCTGTGAAGCACACTGAAGCAGGTTTGAAGGAGACACTGCCGCAGGGTCCTTCTTCAGGACCAAGTGACCCATGAGGAGACACTGTGAGAGGCCAGAGTGAACAGGGAGGGGTGAGCAGCTCCCTATAAATGAGGGAAACTGCACATCGTTTGATCCTGGGGTGAGGTGGGTAAATGACGAGAAATCCAGAAAAGCATCTTAGAGAGAACCAAAGGTCAACATCAGGTCAAAACACACAGAATAAACCTTTCTTATCTTCCCTAACTTCCTCTAAGAATGTTCAAATCACAGTCCCAGGCCATGTGACCAACACAAAACAGTAGGTGACCTCACCTATGACATCATGAAACCTTTGCCATTATCTTTTGAATCTCAATTGCATGGTCCTTGAGTATGAACTTTATAGAAAACAATATCGCATCACGACGTCTAAGAGTTGGATACAGCGTCAGGCAAGAGAATGAAGCTTCAAACTTCCAGATGCCTCTTAGACTTCCTAGCTGGGAAATGAGAGAGATGTTAAAGCTGAGTGAAATTTGGGAATGCCATGATCACAATAGGCAGCATATTACAGTTCCAAAATAAGACAGATCTTGTGCCTGAAACTAATCATGAGATGCCTGATTGCCTAGTGATGATTAGAGCATGAAAAGGGTTGTCAAGTTTTCACTGGACAAGGCAGTGGATTTCAGTGAACAACTTGAGATTTGGTTTATCTTCTGTTAATATCATATTGAGTTCACCTTCTTCAAGAAGTTGACATCTTAGGAATATGTTGAAAAGGAAAGAGGCCATTATGAAAAAAAAAAGTAGAAGTGAAACTCTGACTTGTTGAAGCATGTAGCAAAACACTCGAGTTTTTAAAATAGCTGGAGATAGACTTAAGGACCTGGAAGGCGTGTCTAGGGGAATTCATTACACATCAGCAAAAGAAAGAGGCATATGTGAAAAGGAGAGCTAGAGAGATGGAAATGAATATGAGAAGACTTTGTGTCTGTGTTTGTAGTCTGTCATACAATGCGGGCTACATAGAAAGCCAGAAGGAAATCTCTTCAAAAAAGTCATGACTAGGTATTTTTCCAAACTGGAACGGAGATGGATTTCCAGATACAAGAAGTTTAACTAGTTCAAGCAAACACTTCCATATTCACAAATTGAAGTTTTGAAGATGAACAAACTTAGCAAGTAATGAGAAAAGACAGATCAGCTGAGCCGATCTCAGCAGCAGCGGAGGCCAGGAGAAAATGAAATATCATACCCAGTGTTGAAGAAAAATACTAAGCAAGTCAGAATTTAATTTCTACCCAAAGAAGTGTTGCAAACTGAGGTTTATGTTTTTTTCGTTGAAGATTAAACCTCAATTTTAAAAAAAGTTTTTTTTAAAAAAGGAAGGAAATGAATCCCCAAAGAAGAAGTGGTCTACACAGAATGTTTTCCTTGAGGTTAGGTGGTGACCGGATGTGAGTCCACACTGTCTGCAGCCGATGATTAGCAAAAATGACAATGGAGGAAGGAGAAAAAAAACCCTAAAACATTAGACAAGAAAAGCATGTAACGGAGAGTCAGTAAGAAGGAGAGCGACCTGGCCTAAGGGTCCAAGGTCTTCTGTGCTTGAAGAACTGATTAACTTTTGAGTTTTCTAAGTCAAGTGAAAAAATTACCGAGTTGAGTGAGGACTAAACCCCACACAGCTATGGTCACTTGATTTTTGACAAAGGAGTTAAAACCATCCAGTGGAAAAAACGACAGCATTTTTAACAAATGCTGCTGGTTCAACTGGCAGTCAGCTTGTAGAAAAATGAAAATAGAACTATTCTTATCTCCTTGTACAAAGCTCAAGTCCAAGTGGATCAAGGACTTCCACATAAAACCAGATACACTGAAACTAATAGAAAAGAAAGAGGTGAAGACCCTCGAGCACATGGGCAGAGGGAAATTTTCCTGAACAGAACACCAATGGCTTATGCTCTAAGATCAAGAACCGACAAATGGGACCTCATAAAATTACAAAGCTTCTGTAAGGCAAAGGGTACTGTCAATAAGACAACATGACAACCAACAGATTGGGAAAAGATCTTTAGCAATTCTAAATCTGATAGAGGGCTAATATCGAATATATACAAAGAAGTCAAGAAGTTAGACTCCAGAGAATCAAATAACCCTACTTTAAAATAGGGTACAGAACTAAACAAAGAATTTTCAAATAAGGAATATTGAATGGCTGAGAAGCACCTAAAGAAATATTCAACATCCTTAGTCATCAGGGAAATGCAAATCAAAAAAACCCTGAGATTCCACCTCATACCAGTCAGAATGGCTAAGATCAAAAACACAGGAGACAGCAGATGCTGGCAAGAATGTGGAGAAAGAAGAACACTCCTCCATTGGTGGTGGGATTGCAAGCTGGTACATCCACTCTGAAAATCAGTCTCTCGTTTCCTCAGAAAATTGGACATAGGTCCTACTTGAGGACCCAGCTATACCACTCCTGGGTATATACCCAGAAGATGTTCCAACTTGTAATAAGGACACATGCTCCACTATGTTCATAGTAGCCTTAGTTATAATAGCTAGAAGCTGGAAAGAACCCAAACATCCCTCAATAGAGGAATGGATACAGAAAATGTGGTACATTTACACAATGAAGTACTACTCAGCTATTAAAAACAGTGAATTCATAAAATTCTTAGGCAAATGGCTGGAACTAGAAAATATCCTGAGTGAGGTAACCCAGTTCCAAAAGAACACAGATGTTATGCACTCACTGATAAGTGAATATTAGCCTCAAAGCTCCAAATACCCAAGATACAATTCACAGACCACATGAAGCTCAAGAAGAAGGAAGACCAAAGTGTGGGTGCTTCTGTCCTTCTTAGAAAGGGGAACAAAATACTCACGGGAGCAAATATGGAGACAAAGTGTAGAGCAGAGACTGAAGGAAAAGCCATCCAGAGACTGTCCAACCTGGGGATTCATCCCATATATAGTCAGCAAACCCCAACACTATTATGGATGCCAAGAAATGCTTGCTGAAAGGAGACTGATATAACTATCTCCTGAGAAGCTCTGCCAGAGCCTTACAAATATAGAGGCTGATGCTCACAGTCAACCACTGGAATGAGCACGGGGTGCCCAATGGAGTTAGAGAAGGAACTGAAGGAGCTGAAGGGGTTTGCAACCCTATAGGAAGAACAACAATATCAACCAACCAGACCCCCCAGAGCTCCCAGGTATTAAGCCATCAACCAAGGAGTACATATGGCTTCAGCTGCATATGTAGCAGACAATGGCCTTGTCAGGCATCAATGGGAGGAGAGGTCCTTGGTCCTATGGAGGCTCAATAGATGACCCAGTGTAGGGGAATTGTGGGTGGGGAGGTGGGAGTGGATGGGTGGGTGGAGGAACACCCTCATAGAATCAGGGGGAGGGGGAATGGGATAGAGGAGTTCCGGGAGTGGGGAAACTGGGAGAGGGAAAGGGGATAACATTTAACATGTAATTAAAGAAAATATCCAAATATATATATATGTATATACACATACATATATGTGTGTGTGTGTATAGATATAGATATATGACACAGGAATACAAATACAAAAGAACAAAACACTTGCACACATATGCACACACATATGCACACACACACACACACACACACACACAGAAATAAATAAATAAGATGACACACAAAACAAAAAGTCCAGCTACAGGTTGTTTCAATGAGACATACTCAAATTATAATAAAATTAATATTAACCAAATGTTAATCATAGAAAGTTACTGTAACTGATAGCAAACAAAAGAGACCATACAGCAAAAGGCGTTTTGTTTTTGTTTGTTTTTTTTTTTTTCGAGACAAGGTTTCTCTGTGTAGCCTGGCTGTCCTGGAACTCACTCTGTAGACCAGGCTGGCCTCGAACTCAGAAATCCGCCTGCCTCTGCCTCCGGAGTGCTGGGATTAAAGGCGTGCACCACCACGCCCGGCAAAAGGCGGTTTTTAAATGAAGAAAATCACTATGTTTGTGAAGGAATCAATTGTTCAAGAAGCTCTGCTGAAAAGCTTCATTTTGCCTATAAAACCATTATTCCAACCTGCTTCTTGCCCTTTAAGAAAGTCTTTCTGTCCCACCTCTTAAATAATCAGTTTCTAAAACTACTAAGCCCCGCCCCTTCCTCTCTCTTGTTCATGAACCCGGCAACAATCTAACAGGTGTAAAGTCGCTTATCTTTAAGCAATGTCAAGACAAACTGCTCCTGTTCAGTCTTGTATTGTTTCATTTGCTACACATGATGCAAAGAGCAGCTAAAAGGAATTTAGATTAGGGTGAGGGTTCGCTCTCTGCAGGCTTGGAGCATTGATTCCAGTGTATAAACAGTGATAGTAAATGCGACTTCGGGCATACCAGAGGGTAGTCTGAGGAGCTGAAAGCCTTGTCCTGGCTTTCAGGCACGTCTTTTATAACCCACATTCACATCAGTTTGCTTTCTTCCCTCTTCCTTCTGTGGATGAGGAGATTCCCCCACACACGGGATAGAGGTGGCACACGTTCTACCCAGCACAACGTTGCTGTGAGGACAAAACTAAGTAGTGCCCGGAAAGCTCTTTAAAACCCTTCTAGTGCTCCGTGATTGTGAGATACTCTTTAAATTGTGTTGTGCTCCTGTAATAGAATGTCGACATTAAAAACCACCCTTTCTTGAGCATGCCTGTGAGATCTCAGTTACCTGGTATCATGTGTCTTGTAGAAATTTTAACAGCAAGACTGCTGACATCGATGTATTCAGATAAAGGCAAACAGTGGTGAAGTGAAATGTCCTTTCTGCTCCCTTTTCTATCTCACAAGCCTACAGCCACGGAAGAGGAAAATAGCTGGGTGCTTAGCGTGAATAAATAGTTTTCCCACCTACACTTCCTCCACGGTCCCTGAGCCCTGGCAGTGTGGGGGTGGGGTGACTGAGGATCAGCGTTCATGGTCCCTTGATCTCACCTATAAGTTTATACATTGACTACTGCCTGCTGGAAGGAGGAGGGGAAAGAGGAGAAGGTGGAGGAGGAAGAGGAAGAAGAAATGGAAGAAGATGAAGATGAAAAGGAGAAGAGGAGGGAAGAAGGGGAAGGTGAAGGGGAGGAAGAGGAAGAAAAGGAAGAGGAAGAGGAGGAGGAGGAGAAGAAGGAAAAGAAGGAGAAGATGGAGATGAAGACGAAGAAGTTGTTTCTCTGACCAAGGTTGGTCATTCATTCCCTGGAGCATAGGGAACTTTCCAGTGGCCACACCCTGAAAAAAGAATGGTCGGTCCGCGGCTATCAAGGCTGATAGGCATCAGTAAGGGGCGGTTCCATCAGAGTTCCTCCTCCGCTCAGGCTGGAACCTTGCCTGGCTTCATCTTGTGCAGGTAGCCACAGACACTGTGAGTTTGTGACTGTGATGGCCAGGCTACATCTATAAGACATCAGTTCACAGCATGTCCCAGCTCTCTGAGCCTTCACCAAGGCACATGCTGCAACGTCATTAGACTCAGCAGATAAAATTTTAAAAATATAAAAAAAGAGGAAGATATGAAGTTGGGACAGCGGTGTGTTGGGGGAGATCTGGGATAGTTAGAGATGGTATTGGGAGTGGATATGATCACATTTCTTTGTGTGCTTGCATGAAATCTCAAAGAATAAATTTAATTTTTTCTTAGCAATGGATTTTTACAGTTCTGGTGAACATGACCCCCTGACTTTGCCTTGTCTAGCTGCATTTCATCCTTAAATTTTACATAGGTGAACCTGAATTCTTGAGGTAGGCTGCATGAGTCTGAAACAAAACAACTGAAAACTAATGGATGAATTGATTACTTTTTAAACAAGATACAATTTGCAGTGCTAACCCAATCGTTAGCTGATTGCCTTAGAGAAGTCAATTGGTCTAACCTGGATGGATCCTGACCTCAATATAAAAGAATTGATCATAGAAGGAGAGCTGATCCCTGTCTACCCATGACCAGAAGAACCACCAAGGGAAATCTGACCTCTCATCAATCAGATGAAGAAAAGGAAGGTCACAACAAAGAGCTGTAGCATTGGATGGTCACCCTGGGAAGGACAGCCACCGAGGTATTTCAGTGAATCCTGCTCAAGCATCATAGCCTCAAGCTAATCACAGGTAAATATCAACCGATGGAGACTGAAGTGCCGGATATGCGAACCAACAACCAGTCATTCCATCTCTGTGCAATAGAAAAGGAGGAGGAGGAGGAAGAGGAAGAGGAAGAGGAGGAAGAGGAGGAAGAGGAGGAAGAGGAAGAGGAGGAGGAGGAAGAGGAGAAAGAGGAAGAGGAAGAGGAAGAAGAAGAGGAAGAGGAAGAGGAGGAGGAAGAAAGACACCTAAAGTTGTAGTGACTGAGGTAAATTTTGAGCTTGAGAGGAAAAGAAAGTTTTAGAAAAAAACATGGGAGCAAGCCATAGCATTGGGTTGTAGATTTGACAAGACAAAAGCAAGTGTGTGCCTGACCACTTCAGCCTGACAAAGGATTAATGTGGAGCTCAGGAAAGACACAGTGTGGAGAACTAAGCCATTCCCTCGAGAATATGACACTCATGTCACGCCCCTTTCAGGCCACACACCCTTATCTCTGAGTGTTCAGAAAAGAACATTCAGCAAATTGGAGAGAGAGGTCCTGTGGAAGAGGTCTTCTAAAGAATCATTCACTAGGAGGCGTGGACAGGAACTGACGTCATCAGAGGTGGAGCACTGCTAAGACTCGTGATGCTAGTTTCTTGGCTTGAAGCCGGGGGCAAGAAAGAGAAACTGAGTCCAGTTCTTCTGGGTGGAGCCACCATCTTTTCACTCTCATTTGGTGACTCACTATTGTTCATGCCAAAAACATCATCCTAGAGGAGGTAAATTTTTTATACGTTTCTTGCTATCATATAGCAATCATCCATAATAATGGGTTTGGGTGTGGCATTTTCTTATGTGTATACAATGTATTTTGATCATATTCACCCTCTATTATCTTCTCCCGTCTCCTCCCAACTCCCACTGATGCGCCCAATTAGTTCTCCTTTGCTTCCCCCCCCCCAGATTCTTCTTGTTATTGTTTTTTTGTGAACCAACAAACTTCATCACAGTTCCTTACAGAAGTATGGGCAACACATCAGTCACTACACTATTGAAGAAAATGTGCCGGGCATGGTGGCACACACCTTTAATCCCAGCACTTGGGAGGCAGAGGCAGGCGGATTTCTGAGTTCGAGGCCAGCCTGGTCCACAGAGTGAGTTCCAGGACAGCCAGGGCTACACAGAGACACCCTGTCTCGAAGAAAGAAGAAGAAGGAGAAGNAGAAGAAGAAGAAGAAGAAGAAGAAGAAGAAGAAGAAGAAGAAGAAGAAGAAGAAGAAGAAGAAGAAGAAGAAGAAGAAGAAGAAACCAGCTCTATCTGGTTTTCAAAACCGTCTCCTGTCTTCTCCCCCAGAACCATTAACTGGCATGAATCTTCAGGGAGGGACAGGGCTTTGTACCATTTTTGCCCCCACCACAAGCAGCAATGTTTGTTTGTTTGTTTGTTTGTTCATTTGTTTTAAGGAGTAAGCTCTAATTGTGCACATTCTGGCTTTTTTGATCCATTAGTCAGAACTGACAGGCTGATTTACTTTGAAGGGTTGGGAGGGATGGTTTGTCTATCCACATGATTGGTAAACCATATTAGGGTGAAGAAACCGGGCTAGTAAGGATGCTGTGTGCATCAGAGAGCATTTTTCTGCTTCCAACAATTCTTGTGCTAAATCAACCTCACTTCTTCAAGTCTAATCTCAGTTCACCCGGCATGTCACTTCTCCTGGACATTCCATTGACCTGAGAACATTGTGGCTCTCTAGATGGGCTGCCTGGGTCTCACCCAGCGCCAGCAGTGACCCCTGTGTGACCCTGAACACTTTCTGGGCCTCTCTGTCCCCTCCATTTTATTATCTGTGTCCTACAGATAAGGATTTGAAAACCCAGAGGAACCTAACATACCTAAATCACCAAGCAACTGAGCCTTAGGCTGGGAGCTTCTAAGGGCCCCTTGACTGCCCCACAAAGGTAAGAACCGATCTTCAGCTACCCATCTGTACCAGCAGCATCTGAGTTCAAAGCCTTAACAAGTTGTTTGAAAACAGAAGTCCTACCTCCCACAATGAAGCATCTCTCCACAAAGGCAGAGAACAGAAGGGGTAGGACAGGGACAGCTTGGGTATCCAAACCCTCAGATTTGAAAACACCTTTCCCCACCTGCTCCAGTAAAATGGAAATTTTGCTGAGTGTATGTGCATGGGTAGGTCAGAGGTCAACATGCAGTGTCTTCCTTTATTAAGGGTCACCTCAGTTTTTGAAGAGGCTCTCACTGAGCCTTGAGCTTACCATTTGGCTAGAGCATCTGCCCAGGGAGACCCGGGATCTGCCAGCCTCCACTGCTGACGCACACCACCACTGCCAGCACTATGGTTATAAAGTCACTGCTGCCATTCCTGACCCTGGACATTTTGATATGTCTCCTTGTGCTTGGTAGGTCAAATAGCAATAAAACATGTAGGTGGTAGTAAGTCAATCAAACATCTGAGAATGGTGGCCCACACCTGTCACCCCAGCACTTAGAGGCAGAGTCAGGAAGGTTGCTATGAGTTTGGGACCAGCCAGAGCTGTATTGTGAGTTCCAAGCCAACCTGAGCTACATAACATACCCTGCCTCAAACAATAACATAAACCCAAACGTCTTGTCCCTGCATCTCTCCAGGAACCTAATAAGGCATATGAATGAGAGACGGTAAACATTGTCTGTCCCAGGCAGCCTACTTAAAGGTCCCTCCAGAGGCGAGGAAGCTGACACAGTCGAAATGCTACAGTGTCTCAGGAAGCTGACGCAGTCGAAATGCTACAGTGTCTCAGGTCTTTCCCCTGATGTACTTTTGACGTTTATTTCCCAATTTTATGAAAGTTTTTTGTTCTGCTTTGCTTTACATAGTCAGCTCTATCTGGTTTTTAAAACCATCTCTTGTAGTCTTGAACTCAGGAAGCCCTTCGTGATTTCCAGGGTCAGATCTGTGTTCATCTGTGTGTTTCCTCCTCTCTCTCCACTCTTTTCACCTCACATTGCACTCTGTATCCCATCTGGAATGTTTGTGGCTAAACGGTCCTAAGTTCGGAGTCCTCTGAATACCCATTCCTCCTTGTTATACAGCTCCCGACGCTAGCTCGGGCCACTTCTGGGCCAGTGGACTTTCTTCTCTGCTGACTACTGTGAAATGGACTATTACTCCTGGGGCGGGGGTTGGGTGTGGGAGTCCAAATGTGTATCTATGGGGTTTGTCCTATGGAGTTCCTTCATTGTGCGTGCTCATGTGTGTGTGTGTGTGTGTGAACATGTGCAGGAGGCTACTCATAGAGCTCACATGCCTGTTCGTACAAATATGTGCATATGTGCATGTGCCTACATGTCCATGCATGCCTGTATGTGCCAGAGGTTAACATGGTGTCTTCTTTTATCTAACTTATTTTTCGAGGCTGAATCTGACACTGAAGCGAGATCTCACTGACTTGGCTGGGCTGGCTGGCCAGAGACTCTAGGGGTCATCTCCACATTCATGCCTGCCGCTGGGATCGCAGGCACACCATTATGTGCTGAAGACATGAACTCAGGTCCTTACCCCTGCACAGCAAGCAGGAATGCCTCACCGGCCTCTGGTTTCATTTTTAATGCAGAAAGTAAATTCGGGTCCTTTGACTCACTCAGGAGTGTACAAGTTGACAGAGCATCTTACCTAAAGCCTACACAGGTCAAGCCCTCCTTTAAAGTCCTAAAGAGAAGGCTAAGGGAGGGGTGAGGATGTCAGCACTCTATCTATCAGCTAACTCCCACATCCCAGCATCCCTTATCAGCCTGAGGTCCCTTCTCCTAGTGCTTATCTTTTCCAAAGTCCTGTGGAACCATTTATGCACTGAGACAAATCTAGTATAGGAACCAGCAGATACAGCCACCCCTTCGTTTATCCCTCCGTCCGGACGCCTTAAAAGCTTTTCCAGGAACTTGACCTTCAAGAGAAAAGATGTAGGAGGAAGTCTGTCACTGAGGCTTGTGGGGACTGTGAGAGGGGGAACTTGGGTTAAGGGAAGGGGTGGGGTGATGTGGTTGTTAGACCCAGTGACACTCCATTGGAGAAAAGCCTCTCCCAGCAGGTATCAGTTGCAAATAGCTTCTTGGTTAGTGGTGGGATCCCATGTTCACTTCCAGACTTAGGAAATCAGGCTACCCTGTCAGTGAGAACACCCACCTCCTGTCACCTTTGTAAACACAGACCTGCTGCAGGCCAGCGTCAGCTGATGCTGAAACCGAGCCTTACAGAGCTGCTTCACCTTAACCCTCTCTAGGAAGAGAACTAATCCCATGCTAGAAACATACCAATCCCATGCTAGAAACATACCAATCCCATGCTAGAAACATACCAATCCCATGCTAGAAACATACCACCCAACCACTCTGGAAATCAGTCTGGCGGTTCCTCAGAAAATTGGACATAGTACTACCTGAGGACCCAGCAATACCACTCCTGGGCATATACCCAGAAGATGCTCCAACATGTAATAAGGACACATGCTCTACTATGCTCATAGCAGCCTTATTTATAATAGCCAGAAGTTGGAAAGAACCCAGATGTCCCTCAACAGAGGAATGGATACAGAAAATGTACATTTACACAACAGAGTACTACACAGCAAATAAAAACAATGAATTTATGAAATTCTTAGACAAATGGATGGATCTGGAGGATACCATCCTGAGTGAGGTAACCCAATCGCAAAAGAACACACATGATATGCACTCACTGATAAGTGGATAGTAGCCAGAAGCTCAGAATCCTTCTTAGATGGGGAAACAAAATAGCCATGGAAGGAGTTACAGAGACAAAGTTCAGAGCAGAGTCTGAAGTAACGTCCATACAGAGACTGCCCCACTTGGGGATCCATCCCATAAACAACCACCAAACCCAGACACTATGGCAGATGCCAACAAGAGCCTACTGACAGGAGCCTGATAAAGCTGAGGGGCTCTGCCAGAGCCTGGAAAATACATTAGTGGATGCTCACAATCATCCTTTGGAAGAAGCACAAGGTCTCCAGTGAAGGAGCTAGAGAAAATACCCAAGGAGCTGAAGGGGTCTGCAACCCTATAGAAGGAACATCAATATGAACTAACCAGTACCCCCAGAGGTCCTTGGAACTAAACCACCAATCGAAGAAAACACGTGATGGAACTTGTGGCTCTAGCTGCATATGTAGCAGAGGATGGCCTAGTCAGTCATCAATGGGAGGAGAGGCCCTAGGTCCTGTGCAGGTTCTATGCCCCAGTGTAGGGGAAAGCCAGGGCCAGGAATTGAAGTGGGTGAGTTGGGGAGCAGGGGGAGAGGATAGGGGATTTTCAGAGGGGAAACTAGGAAAGGGGATAACATTTGAAATGTAAATAAAGAAAATATCTAATGAAGAAGAGAAGAGAAGAGAAGAGAAGAGAAGAGAAGAGAAGAGAAGAGAAGAGAAGAGAAGAGAAGAGAAGAGAAGAGAAGAGAAGAGAAGAGAAGAGATACACCACCTATCTGGCCTGACACAGCTATTCCTCAGCATCAGAAGTTATAAAACCAGACCTTCCCTTGCAGGTGAGCAGCTCGAGGGCAGGAAACCTCTGGAGCACAGCCACAGAAAAGCCTTCTGAGGGAGTAAAACGCATGGACAGGGAGATTTTAAAAAGGAAAGAAAGAAGGAAAGAAAGAAGGAACATATATGTTCCTGTGCAGACAGGTTTCCTCTGTGCTTGTCACCACGCTTAATTACAGGTGAGCTCCCTCTCTCGCTCTCTCTCTCTCTCTCTCTCTGTGTCTCTGTGTGTGTGTGTGTGTGTGTGTGTGTGTGTGTGTGTGTGTGTGTGTGTGTGTGTGTGTGTGTGTGTGTGTGTGTGTGTGTGTGTGTGTGTGTGTGTGTGTGTGTGTGTGTGTGTGTGTGTGTGTGTGTGTGTGTGTGTGTGTGTGTGTGTGTGTGTGTGTGTGTGTGTGTGTGTGTGTGTGTGTGTGTGTATGTGTGTGTGTGAGGTAGTAGAAATAGGCTTTGTTAGCATTCTGTCTAAACTCCACGCCATAGTTACCTGGCAACAGCCAGGTAGGCCTGACCTGACCACTATGAAAGGGGCTGCTTGCCCCTCCTCTCTCTTGTTTCTCTCTCTTGCCTCTTGCTTTCTTGCCTCTCCCCCTTGCTCCCCCTTCCTCCCCATTCCTTTTCCCCTCTCTCCACCTGATCATGGCCAGCCTCTCCCTCTCTCTGCCTTTCTCTGCCTCTACTACCCTCTTAACTCCCCTCCCTATGCCCTGAATAAACTCTATTCTATACTATATGGTCATGTGACTGGTCCCTCAGGGGCAAGGGATGCCTTGGCATGGGCCCGCTGAGGCACCCACTTCCATATACCTCACCACACCCCCATAGAACATATCTTATATCTCTTTATCTTTTTATAAATACATCAGGCTTCCATGCCTACCTCTGTGTACCCCAAGTCATTGAGTCACTTGGCTCTCAAGTCTATGGTCTCGTGGTTCATTTCGCAAAGTCCTCTGCCCTTGCCTGGACACTTCTTCAGTCTTATCTTCTATAATTTTCCCTAATGGCTGATCTATCTCTTGTCCTAACATATACATTTCCTAATTTACTAAGTTCTGTTTCAGAGGTTCAAGCCTTTCTCATTCTGTTCCCTTACCTGCCAAAAGTGGTGTCCCTCTGCCTCAACTCTCGGCCTGTCTAGTCCTCCCCCTGCCCCACTTTACACTCCAGGGAGGCACAGGAATGGTCTCTCTGCTCTCCTGGGGCACTTTGGTGAGATCTTGTCCCTGAGCACCAGCTAGACACCAACTCAGCCCAACAGGACAGTGAACTTGTCATCCATCACTTGCCATCACAGTACACAGCACAGTCCTAAAACTTAACACCTAACATGTAAGTGTTGAATTCATGATTCTTAATGACATCATCATTTTCCGTCCCACGCCGTGTAATTATCTAGTGTTTTCCAAAATTAATAATGTTTCCTTCTCCCTCCCCTTCACGCCACTCAGGAAACACCCATGCTTGTTAGTCAAATCTGTCTTTAAATCTCACAGTGGGAGGAGATTAAATATTGATAGCAGCACTCTGATGTCCTCCTGAAAGGCAAACCAAGAGGCAGGACCGAATGCACTGCCCTGTCACCATGGACAATGCGGGCAGTGTGACACACGCTCAGGGAAGGGTCCAGAGTGTTATTAATGCTCTCCCCTGGAACCTACTGTGGTGTGCTCACAGGGAAGACATAAATCCACTTTGTCAGAGCAAACATTCCTCTTGGGGGACATCAGCTCAACCTGGAGGAGAGAGTAATGGCCGCAGCCCACGGGCAACAGGGATGAGTAATTTACTGCCGCCGCTGGGCAATTAGTGCTGCAGGGGGACGGGAGGCTTTCCTTTAAAATTCCCTCCAAACCATATGTATTGTGGCTCAGGGGATAATTTATGTATCATTAGAAAGTAGAAAACATACATCACACTAATAAATTGTCGTCCCCCCCCCCATTCACTGCAGCCCACAGCTCCCCAGGGTCTTTAAGAAGTCAGGCTTCTGCTGTCCTTATGATCTGAGGATGCAGCAGGCCGTGTTCTCCCTCCTTCCCTTGATCACTCGCAGAGACCGAGGCACAGGAAACACTGTCCATTGCTTTCTGCACACTTGTTTGTGGCTGCATTTGCTGTCAGAAGTCCATGCAGACCAGCCGCGAAGGGTCTTGTTTCTCTAACAGCTTGAGAGTTCATTGGGGGATTTAGTTCAGGTCTTCCAGAGCTCATGTACCCCTTTCTCTAAGACATGGGCCTGTTTGGCCATACCACAAGCCCTTCACATCAAAAGTGGCTATGTGGGGCACAGGAGAGAAGGTCATGGGGGCTGTGTGGGTCCCTAAAGGGTCCATTCACTGGACAAGCTTTAATGTCACATGGGAGTGGACACACTGGTTGGAGTTCAGAGGTGACACAACCCTTGATTCTCTGCCAAGGGGGTGAAATTGCAAGCCTGAAAAGGTGCTCTTCTCTGAAGGAGAGTGGGCCCAGGGCCCAGTAAAGTCTCACATCTTCAGCTGCCTGAGGAGCACGGGCCCTGACATCCCCAGCCCTGAGACCAGGCTCCACTGTGATCAGATAAAAAGCTGCCCACAGTCTCATATCTTGTGAAGGTGTGAAAGATGGTATAACCCAGGGCCTCTTTGTTATTTATTTATTTATTTATTTATTTATTCCTGCTAGAGCTTTGGCTTGGTTTGGTTTGGTGTTTTTTAGACACGGTTCATGTCTCCCAGAACTGTCTATGTGTTTAACATATAGGATCATCAAGTGCTGACTCCCCTGCTTCCATCTCTCAGAGTGCTAGGGTGACATTTGGTTTGTTTTATTTGGTGCTGAGGACCAACATCAGAACTCCCTCCAGGCCGGTCAAGCACTCTACCAGTTGAGCTACACCCTTGCTCCCCTCTGCACAAAAGACTGTTAATAAGCAGTTCCATAAGAAGACATGGAGGAAACCTGAATAACACTTGTAAGTGAAAGAGGCCAATCAGAAAGGGCGATAGACTGTAGGGGACCAATGCATGAAATGACTGGGGTTCGATCAGCAAGAGCTGAGGAGAAGCCCTTGGGAGCTCGGGGTGGACCAAGCCCAGCAGGCACTGCTAGGGCAGGGAGAGTTCATGAATGTTCAGTAGTGGATAGCATCACACACTCATGCGAGCCCATAGAACATACATCATCAAGAATAAGACCTAACGCCACAATGGGTGTGCGTGATGGTATGTGCATGCAAGCTCACAGATGGGTCTGACAATTGATGTGCCCTCTGGCCTGGTTGATGTGCCCTCTGGCCTGGGAACCTGATGAAGGCCGAGGCCCTGCACCTGTAGAGGGGCCATGGGAGCCGGGCGGTGGTGGCGCTCGCCTTTAATCTCAGCACTTGGGAGGCAGAGGCAGGTGGATTTCTGAGCCTTGTCTCGAACTGAGACAAAGTCTGTTGTGTGAGAAATGCAATTCTAACTCCGACTCAGTCACTTCTATTATTATATTTATTAAATTAAAAGGTTTGTTCGGTGTGGTATATACCTTTAACCCTAGCACTCAAGAGGCAGGAGGGTTTCTGTGATTCCAAGTCTAGCCTGGGCTACATACTCAGTTCTGGGTTAGCCTGGATTACAGAGTAAGATCCTACCTCACAAAACCAAAATGACAACAAATAAAATATAAATCCAGAATTCAATCTTGCCTTAAGAGGTTTTTGGGTTTTTTTTTTTTCATTGAGGGCTAGAGAGATAACTCAGCAGCTAAGAGCATATACTACTCTTGCCGAAGTTCCTACTTTGGTTCCCATCACCCATGTTGGACGGATCACAAATGATTGCAAACTCCAGATCCAGGAATCCAACATTAGATTCTGTGAGCACCCAAACACAGAGATGCACAGGCCAATACAGTAATACACATATGTTTTAAAAATTAAATTGAAATCTAAAATTTTGAAAGCATGCTGTGATCATTAAGTCGTTTCATCAGGATTAGCTACTCCACCTGTGGAGGCCACGAAATCATCAACACACGGGCCCCTTGTCCAAAACACACTAAGAATTTCAAGACTGTGGAGAACAGGCTATTCAGTCAAACACAGGCGCCTCGGAGAACATCCAGGTCACGTGAGCACCAAGCCGACTCTGACGTCATCCGTGTTGAGAGCCTGAGAATCTCAAAAGAAGGAGAGCAAAGGGGCGCAGCATTTCGCTGACCCAGCAAATCTCTCCGGTTCCCCGGCTATGGTGCACAGTCTTTCTTAAGTGCTGGTGTGTAGTCCTGTGCTTGGGGTAGTCGGTAGGGCCCTCTTCACCCTGCCAGGCAAGAGGGAATTCATGCATGCTCTCCGAATCACGTGAGGTTCTAGATATTTGGTAAAGAACACAAAGTTGAAGTGTTCCAATTTGAAGTCAGACAGAGGAAAATAAAATTTGCCAAAGTCTGGGATGAAAATAAAGGTGGAACCGATTAACAGTGAAGTCTGTCTGTCCAGTAACACTGCGATGAGGAGCTGTCACAGAACAGGGACGCATAGCCATCTCTAGTGTGGAAAGGACTCTGGCCAACTCCATAGGGCAGTTCCCAGACATACTTTGCTAATGACCTTTGGACTCCTGGTGCCCCATGCCAGCGCCAGGCTATTTTTAGGTGAGGGCACTCAGGACTGCTGTTTGCCCTTGATAAGAAGCTGCGCAGCTGTACTTCATGTGCTCAGGGATCCAGGCCTGCGTTTCCGTGGGGTCAGGGCTCCACAGGATGGAGTCGAATGTCAGGAGAAGCTTGCATGCTAATCTCATCAGCTTGGTGGGATGAAGAAATGGCCAGAACACTAGTGAGCCACACTTCTGGTGTGACTGGGAGAGCGTTTGCTGAAAGCATGAGCCGAGGGCAAGGCCCACCCGGAATGGAAGCAGCACCGTCTTCCCAGACTGAATTGAGAAACACGGGGAAAGAGAGCATTTCTCGTCTCTCCGCTTCGGGATGGAGCCAAATGAGAGCGAGCAGCCTCGTGCCCCTGCCGCCATGGCCCAGAGCGGTTTGGGTAGCCGTGTCTCGCCTTCTCTGCCGTGGTAGACCGGCTGCACCCTCAGCTGTGAGTCAGGACAAACCATTCTGCTTCTTCACTATTTGGTCACACAATGAAAAAGTAATCTGGAGCTTTGTGTAAGTACGTCTTACCTCCTGTACACATCTAGATGCCACGTTGGATGAACTTGGGCTGAGAATGACATGAACTTGGGCTGCCCTGCATTTTGCTGTTGGGTTAAGTCTGGCTACGGACACAAGTGCTCCTGATAGAGGACTGGGTACTGAGACTGTGTGTTTCTCCAGCCCTTAATTGTCTCATCTGGACAGCTGGGCACACAGTGGCAGGACATTAATGCTGCTTCGTCCTGAACACTGCATAGCCAGAGACGAGCTCCTAGAGAGCTCATTGTCTCCAGGCCAGAACCAGGGGTGGGTTTTGTGCTCCTAAATTCCTTCCTCAAACAAATGCACCAAGACTGTGCAGTAATCCCACAGAAAAATGGAGATCTTCCTGGCTGGACCAGGGGGATAGATGTACACACTTGTAAACCAAGCACGAGGGGCATTTTCAATGATCTGATAGTGGAGCCAATAAGAGCCACACCCCTTTCTATGAACTTTGACTCTTTCAAGTTTCACAGTCTCCATCGTGCACTCGGAGAAATGGAGACATACTGTGCACTGTCCAAAGATGGAGAAGATCCCAGATAGACTAGCTACAGAAGCAAATGCTTTGTCTGCGCCATTGCGTGGAATCTGCTTCTAAACACAGCAGAGGATGGGAGGGGAAGCCGCTCAAGGTCCACACTAGTGCCAGAGTTCACGGCAGGAGCCGCGAGCCAAAGGTCAGCCTCAGTTACTGAGATTTATTACCACCAACTCAAGGCAGAACGTGGCTTGTCCAGAGCCCCAAAGCTACAGGCTGAGTGGGGTTCAAGGCGCCCAAATGCTATGCTTGTTTCTGCCATTCCAGTCAGTTACCTCAGGGTACCGTGTGTTGCTTTGGCTGTGTCACTGTAAGCCAAGGAGGTGATTTCTACAAGGGGTAGAGATTTCAGAATACAAATAAAAGGTTAAAAGGTTATATCTTCGTTCACAGTGAAGTAAGCAAGGTCTAAGAGAAGAGAAGAAAGGGCTTGTCCCGGACCTGTCCATCAGCAGTTACCCTACTATACCTTCAATAACTCGGGGGAAAAAGGGCCCAGTGAGAAAAGCCACCATTGTGCAAAATGACTAAGAGAAGAGGAAACAATGTTTCCACGGTAACCTTGAAAAATATTTTTCTTCCTGAAAGTATTGGAGCCAACTGGAACAAAAGGAAATGAAAAGAAGCGTGAACGCTGACTTTAAGGAGTAGCTAAGGACGGGTGCGATACCATCATTAAGTTTCTATCAAATGGCAGTCAAAGCTGCAGGCTGCAAATCTAGTCCGTTCAGAGCCAACCAAGCTAGCAATGGCTTAACCATACACCTGGTCTGGAACCAGAGAAAGAAGCCCAGAACCTTCAGTCTGATGACCTTTAGTTTTAAAACCAAGCCCTGTGACTCTTGAAGTATTTTTTTGTAAAAAGAAAAATGAACTAAAATTATATTTTAACTAAGTACTCTATATGTTGTCATGAGTCTTTTTTCCTTAAAAAAAAAAAAAATTGATTTTTATTTTGTGTATGAGTGTTTCACTTCCATGGCTGCATCTGTTCTATTCTGCAGATGTCAGAAAAAGTCATGTGCTCCCTGGAACTAGAATTATGGGGTCTAGTGAGCCACAATGTGGGTGCTGGGAACAAAACTCAGATTGTCCCCCAAGAACAGCAAAAACATCCCTAGCATGAAACATGCCCTCACCTACAGATCTTACTGTTATTAGCTGCAGGGTTTTCTCTGCCTAGATTTGTTGGGCGGATATGAAGAAGAGCAGGAGCAGACGGAGAATCAGACAACAGGTCTAGGAAGGGCAGAAGCTGCTCTGAGATGCAAAGCCAAATCTCACTCTGCACCAGTAGACCTCATAGCCCCCCCCCCCAATAGCTCAGCTATGACATAACGATCTTAGTCTCAAATCTTTATTAAATAGCTTCTATGGACCAACCCTCATAGCTCCTTCGCCACTTGTCTAAAAATGATGGATCTCTCATGTAGACAAAGTATTCAAGAGGGATGATGTAATATGGAACTCTTACTTGGTGACTGTCAAGAGACATCGCATTGTTACACAATTGTTACAACGCAGCATCGTGAAAATAAATTTATTTAATGAAAAAATCTACATTTCCTTCCACGACAAAGGCAAGTCCCCAACACAGTGGAGCTGACTCGTGAAACAGGTGGCCACTCCAAGCTTAGGTAGACTCACTCATCATGTGTCCAGTCCAGGGAGAGCTCGCCTGAGGGGACAGCCAGGTGTTCTTTCATCCCACTGACTGTGCTAACGGTCACTGCTTGTCGAGCTTGCTGAAGAAGCAAGCTTGCAGTCCAACCAGCCACGATCTGAGTGGCTTACACTTCTCTGGCTTCAAGTCTTAATTTGGTATTGAAGCCAAATTTATTTCTGTGCAGACCATGAATTAACAAATGTCTTCAAATCCAAGGATCATGTTTTGAAACAATTTTTTTTTTGGCAATAAGCATACATCTTTACCTGGGCTTAAATATTGCTTACATGCTCTGACGTGGGAATACTTCTTTTTACATCTCAACATTATGATGTCGCAAATGACCAGACTCCAGGCGGATTTCATTGTCACTCTGTCCTCACATTAACTCCCAATAGAGGCTTACTCTCCACGTCTATAAAAAGCAACTTTGGAATGTCAGGTCTGATCATCAGCTCATGGACACCCCTCCTTCTTCTTCCACAATTCAGTAGGACAATCTTTGAGTGGACTGCTGCTACCTCTGGGGTCTCTCTGTATGACCTCAGCATGAAGAGGTCTGGACTTGACTGACATTAGCCAAAGGTTTTAGTCAATGAGAATCAAGTGGTCATTGCTTCTTCTCCTGTAACAGAAAAGGGGAGGAAGGAGAAAGAGAACGTCAACTTAAGAATTTTTGTTTCGATAGTCCTGTGTCGTTGATGCCGCTTCTGTTGTTGTTGATGTTGTTTAGACAGGGCCTCATGTAGCTCAGGCTAGCCTCACACTATGTAGCTGATGATGACCTTGAATTCCAGATCCTTCTGCTTCCCCTCCCAGAATATATGCATCATCACATCTGACATTTACAGCTCTTATTTGTTTTTTTATTTTGTTATTCAGATAGAGATGTTAGGGACCAAACTGAGGGTCTTGCCCAGTCTAGGCAAACTGTTCTCCCACCTGGACTCCAAAGAGGCACATCCCGTCAGGCTGGGAAGAGAGATCTGAGGCCAGCAGGCTCACCCTGTGGGCATCAAGTGGTTTGGGAGAGCCATACACAATCTATGCCTGGATACACAGCTGAGGGTATTTCTAGAGATGTTTAACTGAGAAGGAGGAAGTCCATAAGGTGGGCAGCCCTGACTTGGAGTGAATGAATACTAAGCTAAGCTTCATCTTCTGCTTCTTCCCCATGCCCAGTGTGACCAGCTACCGTGTGCTCCGTGCCCAGTGTGACCAGCTACCGTGTGCTCCATGCCCAGTGTGACCAGTTGCTGTGTGCTCTGGCCACGGTGCTTTGCTTGCTCAGACCCTGAGCTGCCATAAATCCACCGTCCCTTAAGCTGTTTATAATCAGGTATTTGTCACGACAGCCAGAAAAGCCATTAATATAGTAACTACAGGATGCCATGGCGGCCCGAGAGACCTGTGATACCCTTCCCATGTCTTAGGAGGCAGTTGCCAATTAAGAGAATTAATTTTCTTTTACCCTGGCATCCGCAGCAATAGTTTAATGCTCTGAGAGGATGAAATGCAATTTTGAGGATGTCTCAGAAGACCTCGTCTCGTGTTTACCAGACATCCTTGGGATGTGATCATGGAAAATCTCCAGATGCAGTGTGAATCAACGGGCAGAAAACTCATCATGTGAGCCTAAGTAGCTATGATCTCCCATCTTCCTTTAGGAATTCGATTGATGGCATCCTCAGAAAACGTAGGTAAGGAATACTTGAAAAATGTCTACCTCTGACCCGAGTGAAAACAAATCTGGGTACATCTGAGAAAACCATGCCCATCTGACCTCCATGCTGGTCACCACACAACTGTGTAGCACCCTCTGGTCACTGAGAATAAGGTCATTTCTCTCAGAGTCCAAACAGCCAGTAATAAAGAGCTGCCGATGCGTGCTTTTAACCAAGAACACTGTGGCGGGTTGATTGAGAATGGTTTATACATTTTGAATACGTAGTCCCCAGTTGGTGGGACTATTGGGGAAGGATTGGGGGTGTGGCTTGTTGGAGGTGTTTTCACTTGGAAGGGGCTTTGAGGTTTCAAAAGCGCTTGTGCATTCCCAGTTAGCTGTATCTCTTGCCCTATCCTTGTGCATCAGAATGAAGGCTCTCAGCTACTGCTCCAGCATCCTGCCTGCCTGCTGCCATGTTCCCTGCCAGGATGGTTCATGGGCTCACCCTCTAAAACTAAAACCTCAGTAAACTTTTTTGTTTTTGTTTTTGTTTTGGTTTTGGTTTCTTTTATCTTGGTGCTTTGTCATGGCCACAGGAAGGTAAGTGGGACAGACACCAAAGGCTGGCTCTCCATCATGTCCTATCTGTTCAAGGAACTGGTTTGCTCCACACCCTGTGAAGGGAGAAAATGCCTTTGCCGTGCCTGGAGGCGCACCTCAAGAACACACACTCTGACCTCTTCTTTTGGCCCCTTAAAATTCATCCTTCTGTCTCTGGTCACAGTTCATCTCCTCCTGGGGTTCTCACAAGGTCTCTAACTAAGAGTTTCAGTGATGTCACGGAGCTTTCTACACAAACCTTGTTGCATGGAACATTGTTTTACAAGAAACAATGTATTTCTCAAACAAACCTGTGTGGGAGGGAAGAAAAAAAAGAGCAGCCATTTCCCCCCACAGGCAGATTTTGGAGAGCAGAGTTCTATTGGAATGACTGTCTTCTCGCCACAGACAGCACTGACCTCGTCAGACAGCAGAGACAGGACAGCAAGGTCGATGGCTGCTTCTGGTACCCATCTTTGCTTCCGCTCTCCTTCAGGAATTTCTGCAGATCCGTTTCAGGAAACCCATTCTGCTGGTACTTCTTTTGAAAAAGCAGACAGCACCGTGGTTACCCCCTGTCTAGGGCATGAGCCATGGTTCCCTTTGTCCACAAAGCAAACCCACCTCTGTGAAATGCAACTCCCGAGGTACTAGCTCAGATCTGAGGAGTGCTATGAACAATGCAGAGTCAGTCTGTCAGTCCCAGAACAATCTGTCTGTCCCAGAACAGCTAAGTGTGGGAGTGGAGCATGGGAACTGAGAACAATGGAAGGGAAAACTTCAAAAACCAAGCCAGGAGAGAAGGAGAGAAGTGTGTTGAAAAGAATTGAAAGAAATCGTCCAAACCAGAAAGCCATAGTGTTAGTCATGAGGCCAGCAGTTGTCACTCCACACAATGTCCACCTAGAATCTTACAGGGACATCCACATTCTTTGCTTACACAGAAGATGACCACAGAGTGGGACAGGGGTAGGTTTCTCCTAACAGACAAAACACGCCTAGCACCCAGTCATGTTTAGTAAGTTCATCCACCCCAATGTTCAGACTTGTCCCACACAAGGACACTCATATCAACCTTGACCATGTCAGAGACACGAATCTTCATGGCAAGAGCCTGCAATACTGTCCCACGTACCTTGCTGCAGAAGCAGCTACTACGAATGCCCTGACTTTGATCCTCACACAGTGACCACTCATCAGCTTTTCTTTGAGTTTGTATGAGAAGGACTGAGCAGAGGCAACACCCAAGGACACCACCGTGGTACTTGTCCTGATGTCGTTTAGGTACTGGCCCTGAAGTAGTTTTCCTAACACAACCATCTGTTGTAGGGGTACCAGCTCCTAGACAGTGAGCATCTTTGGAGCTGCGGTACATCAAACACACAGGCCCAGTGAGAAAGAGCACAGGATGTACCATGGTTTAGGAAAGCTGGAACCATCCTTTCCTTCACCTTAATGAAGTGTGCACTGTAAATATATACGATATCTCACGGTTATTTCTCAGTGGTCAAGGTGACAATCACTTCCCATAGATAGAATTTACACCGAATCCTGTATCCCAGATAGCCATTCAGGTAGGAGCATCTGTCGGCTGAGTTCATCAGAATCAACCTTTCCCCTTTCTCTCTTTCTCCCAATATATCTCCAACCCATAAAAGGGTGACAAGTAAAATGTACTGTGCTGGGCAGTTTTATGTCAACTTGATGTAAGGAGAAGTTATCTGAAAGGAGTGAACCTCAGCTGACAAAATGACTCCACAGGATCTGGCTGAAGGGCATTTTCTCAATTAGAGATTGACAGGGGATTCCTAGCCCATCGTGGCTGGTGCCATCCCTGGGCTGGTGGTCCTCAGTTCTATAATAAAGCAGGCTGAGTAGGCCATGATGAGCAAGCCAATAAGCACCCTTCCATCGCCTCTGCATCAGCTCCTGCCTCCCGGTTCCTGCCCTGTTTGTGTTCCTGTCCTGCTTGCTTTGATGACAAACTGTGATGTGGAAGTGTAAGCTAAATAAACCCTTTCCTCCCCCAAGCTGCTTTGGCCATGGTGTTTCATCACAGTAATAGAAACCCTAACTAAGACAAGCACATATTTAAAATTAGTCATCAGACCAAAACAAACAAAGGTTTATCTTCTAAAATAATTTAAAAGAAGAATAAAATTGTATTTCCGTAAGATCACGGCCATTTCTCATGCTCCAATCCATACAAAGTATATGAAGCTTTTGGGCAGCAAACACTGATCATGACTTACCTTAATGGTGTGGTAAGAGTCTGTGATGAGCGCAATGAAGAGACTGAGGACCATGTATATGAATAAGCTGATAAAGGAATATAGGTAGAGGCGGCTGAACAGCCACACCAGAATGCTCTTCTGCTGGATCTGAGCGAACGTGGCAAACATGTCATCGCCGTTGACCAGAGAAAACAGGCATTCAGCGACTATGTTCAGGTTTTCAAACTGCAAGGGAGAAATGTAAAGGAACCCCTAAGGCTGAGCACCATAGGAAGCTGAGAGCTGCAAGGGGCTGCAGGAAGCTGCAGGGGGCAGCACGGAGCTGTGAGGAGCTGCAGGGAGCTGCAGGGGGCAGCAGAGGGCAGCAGGGGGCAGCAGTGAGCTGCAAGGGGCTGTGGGAAGCTGCAGAGGACAGCTGGGAGCTGTGAGGAGCTGCAGGGAGCTGCAGGGGGCAGCAGGGGCAGCAGGGGCAGCAGGGGGCAGCAGTGAGCTGCAAGGGGCTGCGGGAAGCTGCAGGGGGCAGCAGGGAGCTGTGAAGAGCTGCAAGGGGCTGCAGTAAGCTGCAGGGGGCAGCACGGAGCTGTGAGGAGCTACAGGGAGCTGCAGGGGGCAGCAGGGGGCAGCAGGGTGTAGCAGAGACCTCTTGGGAAGCTGTAGGGAACAGCAGGGGGCAGCAGTGAGCTGCAAGGGGCTATGGGAAGCTGCAGGGGGCAGCAGGGGGCAGCAGGGAGCTGTGAGGAGCTGCGGGGAGCTGGTTTTCTTTTAACTGATTTTGTCACTAGTAGTACTGTGATGTCTCTATCCTACAGCCAGCAACATTTGGAAAAGGTTGAGACTCAACACAATATAAAAGGGTTTTTCTAAAGGCCTAGCCATAGACTTCCCAACTATACGGTGAACATTTTTCCAGGAACTTCCCACCCCTAACCCCCAAAGACAGGCCACAGCTAAGACAGACAGCAAGGCTTATGGTAGAGCTGGGATAACACACATAAGCTCAGTGACGCTCCAAACTGGTTCTCAACAAAGGGAGGAAGAAGTTGTATTCAGTGACTGTGGGAAAGTGTGGTCCTGAGACACAGCAATGGCTGATGAGAGGCGTTGTGCTGAATTGCCCAGAGCCTCCTTGAGACTTGGGCATACATCAGGTTCGATCCAGCTCACAAGCAGACTTGAGTGACATCTCAGCCACGGGAGCAATGCAATTTGACACATACGTCCTTAAAAACTGAAAGCATGTCGGAGATCTCCTAGAGCAGGGTAGCCCAAGGGCAGATGCCAATCAGAGGTGGCATCAGGAGTCCAAGTGAGGCAGAGTCCTCACCAGAAAAAAAAGACTCTGGAGAAAGTGGATCTACATGAAGGCTAGGAGGGGTGTGTGGTGGTTAATCTTGATTGTTGACTTAAGCTGACTGAGAACTCCCTAGGATCCTGCCGTGCCCCTGGCAAGGGTCTGAGCCTAAGGGCCCCCCACACACCCCGGCAGGTGTCAGAGGAATTTCTAGTTAAACTTAGGTGGAAAGATCCACCCTATATGTAGGTGGCAACTCTTCCTGGGCTTACTCAAGTCCCAGGCTTATTGAGAAAGGAGACAGTGAGCTGAGCACTAGCATCTATCTCTGTCTGCTTTCTGACTATGGAGGCCATGTGACCAACTACCTCACGGTCTCACCACTGTGACTTGCCCAGCATGGCGGAATGTACCCTCAAACTGCAAGCCAAAGTGAACCATTCCTTTAGTTTCTTTTGTTAGCTATTTTGTCGAAGCCACAAGAAAAGTCACTATTGGTAGGCTATTAATAGACATTTTAGACACAGTGTATCTGAGGTACCAGGCAGGAACTGGGACGCTGGGTTGTTCAACTGAAGGTAATAATCACTTGGAGCTTAAGCACTGATCCAAGGCCAACACAGAGTATCACTAGACTCCACAGCCAGTCACCATGGCTCTGGGGACTTAACAAACTGACTCCAACTCCAATAAAACAAACTATGCCATTAATAAACATGTCCCTGGATCCAGGGGTGTAAGCAATGGATGAATATAAAAATCTGCTGGGGTAATAGTGATTTAATAAGCCAAAGACAGTATGGTTTTCAGAAATACATGAAAGGGGTGTGTGTAGAGTTTTCAATCTGTTCTGACATTAGGGGTCGGAGTCTCTATGTTCATTAACTGAGCATGGCCTTGTGTATATCTGGGACATCGTCATGGGGGAGGAGGGACATGCTGTCATGTTAAAGGTAGCAAAGTGAACCTCCCATCACCCTATCCAAGAAAAGGGATCTCCTTCCAAATTCCTCTATTTCTATAATTGATGTCTACCTCCACCCAAAAGAAACATCTGTACCAAAATAATTGAGAACATTCAAGTCTATGCTGGCATGGCCAGCCCATCTCCCTACTCTGTGGTTCTCCAAAGCCCGTGTGCTTCATGATACAAGCCTCCCCCTTTCTTCCTTTCTGATGTTGTTCCTTTCTAGGGAAGTCTTTGGCAGCCCCTGCTCTTTATCAGCAAGAACTCTAGAGAATGAGGTGGGCTGTCCTTTCATTGCCCTGAAATGCATTTCTATACCTCGGCTGCAGAGCAAGCCTTACATCTTACACTTGTTTTAACACTAGATGGAGCCGGTCAGGATGAGGGCAGGAGAACATGTCCCAACAGTGATCATTCTCTAGCCCTCACAAAGCCGACTCTGCACAGCGAGGCTAACGTTGCTATCTTTGGAGTCTTGCAGGAAGCATCCAGTTGAGCAGATCTCTTAGCAGTAAGTATGCGGATTGCTACTTCCAACAGTTAGATGGGAAGTTCCTGACGTGTTTCCTACTGTCACCAGCTTAAGACAGTAATCAGGCTAAAGTTGGCTTCTCTGAATGCCAGTGAAATTTAACAGTATCTTGGAGCTCCTTGGTTCTTTTGTAACCTGGTCAATCTCTTTCTTTCATTTCAAGGTCTCGAACACCATGTGCTTCCTGTTTCAGAACCTTAGAGAGCTTGTTGGTCAGTACCTATCAGATCTATGCCTTAGCTTCCTGCGTGAACATGCTCAGTATAGACACAATGCCCATCTCAACATTAAAGTATTCATAATCATTAGACCTCTCCCTCCTGTGTACTGACCTGTTCTAGCCCACCAGATTACAGCAAAGACCTAATAAAGTACATACATTCTGGGTCATCTTTCTACCACACAAATAGACTATAACCAAAGTTGTTTTAGTGGCCACATTCCAACACAAGAGCATAAAAGCGGCCAATGGCTGGTGCTAAAATGTCTTCAGTTGGATAGCACATTGGCTAGCTCTTAGGCACAGCAAGACCCCATGTCTAGCTGATTTTCTTATCATTATGAACAAACACCTGGCAAGGAAGGAGGATTTATCTTCCTTACAGGTTTTTTTTGGGGGGGGAGGGGGGCGGGTGTCAGATATACAATTTATCGTGTCAGGAAGGTGGGGCATTGGGAGTGTACAACAGCCACTTGATTACACCTCAGCGGGACAAGAATCAGAGTCAGGGCTCTCTCCCAGGTCTCCCCGCTCCCTTTATTCATTCCGGACTCTGAGCCCTTCCATCATGCCACTCACATTCAGGATGAGTCCCCCCTCCTCTGCTAGAACTTTCTGGAAATGTCCAAATGCTTATGCCTAAAGGTGTGTCTCTGAGGTGACACTCAGTCCAGGCGGGTTGACTGTGCAGATTAGCCATCACACCTTGGAAGGCAGGCCAACTGGCTCTCGCCAGCAAACTCGCTGATCACTTAACACATTGCAGTCACCAGGGTGGGTACCAAAGATATAAAGAGGAATGAGCCACAGTCTCTGCCTTCTAGGAACTCGGTCGCCACAGCGCTATGTGCACAGAGACTGCTGATAAACAGCCAATGGATAGTTCCATTCAATAGTCCTGGTGGTAATATGAAGTCGCGGAAGGAAACAAAACCTTTATGTCACTTTATGTCACAAATGATGCTTACTAGTGAGCCAAAAGGCCTCTCGTCTAAACGCAGGTACAGCCTGCAGTCTCTATGTCAGAATGACTTAAAGTACGGTTTGAGGCAGGTAGCAAGAATCTTTTCTAAGAGTAAAATGTTTTAGCTGGCTCGTTATGAATAAGCGAGTTGTCTGAGCAAGTCCAGAAGCTTTGGAAAGTTCACGGATTTTGCTCCTGGCCTTAGCAAAGTGTGATGATTTATCAGTGGCTTGTCCTTCTTATTTGTAAAATAGAGATAATACAAAACTATTATTCATGCATCATAGTAAAAAAAAAAAGTCCCCTGGAGACAGGAAATGTAAAAGCCACATTAGATGGGGTGCTTAATAATTCAGAAGGCGGTGTGGAAGACGATCCGCCGCTGTCTTTAACTCTCTGTACCTAGGCGTTTTCAAGGAGCACGAAGCCAACGTCCATTAGTGCTAGAAACGGGCATGATGTGACGGTTGGGTCCCTGGGGCTGAACCGCTGAAATCAGATGTGTAACAGGAAGGCAGGAAGCTAAAGTCTGCCGCTTTGACTCCAGTCGGTCGCACCAAGTAAGAATTTTCCCGACACCTTCCCTTTAGTCTTCTGTTGGCTTGTTTGTTTTAAGTGGCAAATGGCTTTCACACTCAAGGTTGCTGCGATTCAAAAAAGTGCTAATAATGTTGGCCTCGATGCTCAGCTGTTCTTGATATCAAAGCATGATAACCCGGCTGGGCAGGCCCAGTGTGACGCTGTGACTTACTGTCTGGGTGACCGCAGAAATGCCTTGGTATATCAAGGTTCTCTCTCCGTAAAGGATGGTACCATCTCACGGGAAAGAGAAGATGGGGATCTCAAAATGACTCCAAAGGCACATGTGTTAAAGGATTGGTCTCCAAACTGTAGCACCACTGGGCAACCTTAGGAGACAGCGCCTAGTGGGAGACTTCTGGGGATATGCCTTGAAATGGTTGTTGGAAACCCAGCCCTTCCTGCTTCCCTCTACCGTATAGCAAACAGGCTTCCTCTGTCATGACCTTCCACGATGCGCTGCCTGGTCACCAGCCCTAAGGCGACGGGGCCAAGTGACCCTGCACTGGAGCCATGAGCTAAAACGAACCTTTCGTCCTTAAGAGCTGGTCTGCTGGGCATTTTATCTCAGTGACAGAAGACTAGTGAGAGGAGGAAAAGCCAGGGAGATAAAGAACTTGGACACCAGGCCTAACAAAAAGCAAAGAATAGCACCCATTCAGTAAACTTCAAACGGTATTAACTTCGAACCTTTCAGAATAATGATTGGGGACAGAACTGCATAGAGCGTGTGACAAAGGACATAGGACCGCTTGTCCAGCTGTCTTGGGACCAGTGGATTGATGAAAGCCTGGGTAGACCCAGTTTGTATTTATTTCACACGGTGCAACAGTGCCCTCTAGTGACAGAGAGGTGAAGCTGCTCCCGGAGCAGGAGGCAAGCAAGAGGAAGAAAAAATGCAAATTCTCTTGGACTTTGTAAAGACAGGGAGCCCTCCATGTTAGCGTTATCATATCAAAGAGCAATCTTTACCCATGAGTCACCTTCAAAGACGCGACACAAGACAGAGAAGATCAATAGGATTGTCAGGATTTGCCGCTATGCTGGAGGCTGCCTCCTTGCTCACTGGGGAAAAAACATCAGGACTCTTTTTGGACACATTAAATGTAAGAGACAGGAGTTGCTGGTGTTCCACATTGGGGTTGATTGGATAGCGACAGCGGAGAGGGTCTGAGCCGAGCCGTGTGTATCACTCATTCTGTGAAAAGCTTACAAACCACAGATTTTGGTTAATGTCAAGGTCAGAACTTAGCTTGGAGGAAATCCCTTGATTTCCTGCCTCCTTTCTCCTTACTGGGTGTCTGAGGAGCGTGATGGGATTGTGTGTGACACTAGAGAGACCCTAGAAGGTCCCACACAGCACTGTTCCAGACAGTAATGGTGACTGCTGTCCTTTTTCTATTGTTCCAAGGACGGGGAGACAGGGAAAGAAATGCCTCAAGGTGCGATGTGACCCTTTCACTGTTTGCCTTGGAGAACAGCCTCACTCACTTCTTCTTGTATGTTCTACCAATCAATTATATCGTCGTTTTGAGACAAAGTCTCCTTCTGTTCCTAGGCTAGCCCAGAATATAGCATTTCGCCCAGGCTGGCCTTGAACTCACAGCTCTTCTTCCTCAGAGCGCTCAGGATTGACTATAGCTTGACTATAAGCTTGGTCCTGGACTTAGGATGATAGTGAAAGGAAATATAATTAGAAAGTCAGCTAACACGCAGACCTGAGACTGTCAAAACCACTCTCAAGGATGTGCGCGCATGTCAAGACAGATGAAGTGCTCACTCTAGGCAGGGCCATCACTCTTCTCTGTCACTCTCAGCCACTGTGGATGTAGAGCCTAATGCTTCACACTAGAGCGACTCTGTCATCATTCCCTTACTTTTTTGTTTTTATCTTGCTAACAGTGGTCCCGCAGGTAAACCCTGTTCCCTGCTAATCAGCTGATCGAATGAGCCAGGTCCTCAGCCTGGCTCAGACTACTATGAGAGGTGTTTTTATTCCAATATCCTAAAGTTAGTTCACTATCCCAAAAAGGAGATGGCAGAGAAATAGAAAAAGAAGCATTAAGACACACATCAAGGGTGTTCGCTGGAGAAGAGTAGGCGGAGGTAAGTGTTGGAGACTAAAGCAAAGAGCCCCGTGTGCCCTCGATGCAGAAAGAATTGGAGCTACACACCTTCTCATGGTACGGTCCTAAGACAATCCAGCCACAGAACGTGTACCCCAGATAGATCATGCCGGCGCAAGCACAGAATCGGAGGACCTTGGGCAGTGAGGCTTGCATGGTTAAAATGAGCACCTGGAAGACAAAGGTGTGGACAGCTTGGGCTTGGAGGATGAGAACAAGCAGGCAGACCGCGGAGGAGGAGCCCGTGTCAACCACGATGTCAACCACGATGGCACTTCCGAGAGCTTACATTGTACGTCTGAAAGTAACCCAGATATCTGATGACTCCAACCCAGACAAAGAGCGTCGACGTCCCAAGCAAGATGCTGCACAGGTCATAGTTCGTGAGGTTCTGAGGAGGGAAACGAAAACAGCTGAGCTGACACCCCCATCCTGTTGGCTTGCTTACCTCCCTAACGAATGAGAAGAACTGACTGTCCCCTACCTAGGTCTGTCACCCCAGTACTTGGGAGGCTGAGACTACAGCATCAACATGCATTTCCAAGGCCTGCCTGGACAACATAGTAATTTCCAGGCCAGCCTGGATTTCAGAGTGAGACCCTGTCTCAAAACCAAAATGAAGAAAAGGAAGAAGGAGAAAGGGAAGGAGAGGGAGAAGGAGAAGGATGAAGAAGAAGAGGCAGGAGAAGGAGAAGAAAAAGAATAAGAGGAGGAGGGAAGAGGAAGAGGGGAAAATTTTTGGTTTTTATTTTATTTTAGTATTTTAATTGTGAACTTATTATTCTGAAATAGGACTTGCATTTGCCACTGAGCTAGGCATGAAAGGGCCTGGTGTTTGGCAAAGAATAAGCAGTATAGTCCAGTGACTTTCAGAAGCAAACTCTAGTGTGACTTACAGACACAAGTCTCTGCTCTCAAGAGATTCTAGGCTTCACTGAAGAGACAAGCAGCCATTTAATACAATATGCTAAATTCAATGAGAGATACGCTGACACTTGTCACAGAGGCCCTCCCATGGGGATGACCCGGAGCTCAGTGGGACACACAGCGCAGGCTGGAGAGAAATCTACAGGCAGAGGGACAGAATCTGAACACAAGCCCAAGGCTGAGGTCTGGTGTCTGGAATGGCGGTGTTAGAGGCAGGATGGAAGCCAGAGATGAATGAGGGGGACCCTGGAGGCCATGATGAAGAAGAGTTCACTTCATCCTAAGTAGACTCTGGAGGGCAAAAAGGATTGTAACAGCAAGATGGGTACTTTCACTGTACGGCTGGGTCTGTGGGATGGATATAAGGTCAGAGTCACAAAGCTGCTGAGGGAGGCCAGGCCAGAGAGGAAGTCAGCCGGAGGGAAGCCAAAGGTAGCTGGAATAGAGACAGGGAAACCCTGTAGCCATGGTGAAGACAGCTTTGTGAGAGTGATGTAGAACAGAGAAGAAAACAGTTGAGAGAGTCAGTCCAGTCGTGAGAACAAACCAACCAACATATGCAACATGCATATGGCATAGACCATATAGGCACTCGAGAACTGGGGATCTCTCGGCCATCAGGGCCCACAGCATCTGAGATGCGCAGCACCTGCCAATGGCCCTTCAGGTATGTTGAGACCACACACACACACACACACACACACACACCTGCCACCGGCCTTTCAGGTATGTTTAGGAGAAATGTCCGCTCTGTGTACCAGCTGCTTCCTTTGCAACTTACATAAATAGGTTTATCAAAAAAAAATGAATATAAAGCTCATTCCTAAGTCTTCCCAAACTTAATTCCTATTCAAATTCCTATTCAAATGCTACCCACATTCCTGGAGGAAGGCCATAGGACGTCACCTTCCACAACGCACTCTTCCTGGAGAAGAACTCGAAGCAATGGATGAGAGAAGAGAGAAAACACGAGAAGCAGGCTAGTCCCCAGAAAGACTCCATGTCCTACAGCACCTGAGGTCATCTGGGAGAATATAAGATTCTAGATGTCACTGACCTTGGCTTTGATTTCCATCTTCAATATGGATCCAATTATTGTCATGAGGTCGCTGACAGTGACCAGGACGTACCATCCGTTGACGAACTCCCACTGGTCAGTGTCACACACACGCTGCTTGTACTTCTCCAGGAAGAAGTTTAGAAATCTCTACAGCAAACATGCAAAAAGACATCTTACAAGTCACACTGCCCTCCGTAGGCAGAAGACAAGAGCGAACAATTCCGAGATGGCAGATCCACCTCCCAGGGAGACACGGTGCCACAGCCAAGATGAGTTCTCTACTCCCGTGTAAGCAAGCACTTGAACATCTGCTAAATTAATCCAAACCTTAAGCACCTATGCTGACCTTCCAATAGCGCTACCCCAGAGTGTGTTCCAAATACTGCAAACTATGCCCTCATTCAAGCTGATTGATGGCAACCCCTTGAACCAGGATCCTCTTGTGGTCCAGATGAGGGCACTGTGTCCCCGATGCTGTCCCTGAACTTGGCAGAGAGGGACCTCAACCTTGGATACAGAATATCCAGAGGTCTGGAAGGTGGATATGAAGTAGATATTTTCAAAGTGAAAGCCAAGGGTCTGGAGAGATGTCTGCTTGAGCACACTGGCTGTTCTTCCAGAGGATCTGGGTTCAGCTCCCAGCACCTGCATGGCAGCTCACAAGTGTCTGTAGCTCTAGTTTCAGGAGATCTGCTGCCCTCTCCTGGCCACTGGGGCACCGCATGCACATGGTACGCAGACACACATGCATGCAAAACACTCAGACACACAAAATGAAAATATATAAATCTCAAAAAAAAAAATCTAAAATCAAGGTGGAAGTCGAGATCAAGGGAAGGAGAACATGAGCTCTGAAGATTGTGTCTCAGTGTCTTCCTGTTTCCCCTGACCCCAGTGGGAACCTAGATTCCTACCTTACGCCAGAAAACACACACACAGTAAGCTTAAGTCAGTACATACTCCTGAGAAAACATGCTTAAAGAGGTAAAAAGTTACAATGAAACTATTTAAGAAATCAAATCTAATTATTTGTGTTTCATTATAACCCATTTGCCTCCTCCTCAAAGTGAATTCTGACTTGAAGACAGAAAATGCAACCCACACATGCTCTTAGGATCATCCCTGAAATAAAATCTTCACTCTGGAAACCTCTAAACGCTTGAGAGATCACCACAAATACCTGTAGTTGTTAGCTCAACTTTAAGCCCAGGGAGTGGCACTATTAGAGGGTAAGTAGGTGTGGGCCTGTGGGTGTGGGCTTTAAGACCCTAGGATAAGGATCCTAGCTGCCTGGAAGTCAGCATTCTGCTAGCAGCCTTAAGATAAAGATGCAGACCTCTCAGCTCCTCCTGTACCATGTCTGCCTGGATCCTGTCGTGTTGTTCCCTTGATTTAGACAAATGCAGGCTGTCGGCTGAGTGGAGGGAGAAAGGGAAAAGCTTCTCTTACCTTTCTCAGCCTCAGAGCAAGAACTATGGATCTCGTGCACAGGATAAGGGATGCCAGGCAGATCATAATGACGAACACATCAAACACCAGGACGTAGTGAGTGCTCCTCTGAGCTGCAGGGCAAGGCAGAGTACAAATGGGAAGAAGTGCGCCTCACACAAATCGTGGAGAATAGTCTTTTCAGTAAACGGCAGTCTGAAGGGAAATTCAAGGGAAAACCCTTTTCTCTTGTTAAAGTGGTAACCATCAGAAGCAATAGCATACTGCCTCATCGAGAAGTCCGCAGACAAGCTAACACACCCTGGAGGGAAGGGCCATGCACTTACAAACGTAGGCGGTGTTAATCAATGCACTTAAGTTCTTTATAAATATTTACTGCAGAACAGAATCCAACAGAACGCAATCCCGTTGGGCTCCATTCAGAAGAGGCCACCATGGTCTGCGTTGCTTCACACAGCGACACGGACAATGAGTTCCCCTTATAAATAAGAGAGCAAAGTTAAATGCCACACTGAGAGGTTCCACTTGTGCTCCTTGGTTTCAGGGTGTACCGTGCCACCAGAAGCCAGTCTGAGATGCCTTTCCTGTGTGTCAACACCAAGAAAAGAACTCAGCGTCTGAGAAGTGAGTAGTATGTCCTTTGTCAAGAGAGGCTGATCTGTAAGCATAGCTGCTCTCAGACTGCACGGCCCCACATTGCAGCCGCTGTTCTTCCCAGCCTCACTGTGACTGGACCGGCCTCCCTCATGTCTATTTCTGCCTGGGGACCATCCACAAGCCACACACACTTGCACTTGGCCAGAGCAGTACTTCACACACACCTGCTCAAATGATTTGTTTTGGGGGTCAAGTTTCAGGTTTTTCTTTTTATTGATTAACTTGGTTGCTTGACAGTTTGATATGTTTATATAACATATTCTGACCTCATGCCCTGTCCTCTCAGCTCCCGTTCTTTCTTATCAATACCTAGTCCTCCCTCTCAGATTCACGGTCTGGTTTGTGACCCATCTGTGTGACCATTGGCCAGAACGTTGTGTCGGAGCCTGGCAACCTACGCTGAATGTGAACTAGTGGGAATTCTCCTGCCTCAGCTTCCCAAGTGTTGGGAACATCCAGCAGTCATTGATTTCTTACCCCCACTGAAGCCATATTGTGTTGCAGAAACGTCTTCCAAATCTGAGGTTGGAAAACACTGGTTCAGAAATACGCCCTGCCACTCTGAGTAACGACAGCCCACACCCCGCTCACTCCACCCTCCCAGATACCTGATGTGTATAGACACTCTACCACTGTCTGACTGAGGGACTCTGACCCGGGGCTATCCGAGCTTACTGTCAGCTCTGCAATAAATAAACACCATCACACCCCCATCAGCGGGAGCCCTGCCCACCCATTCTTCTAAAGCCTGACTATAAACTATAGTATATAAAATATAAGTTCTGGAGACCAGAAGCGCAGTCGGAGAAGGCTCCTTGGGAAGCAAATGTCTGTGAACGTGGACATTGCCAGTTTTTGCTTTGAGGAGATGTAGATAATTGTAGATATCGCCAAGAGGAAGCAAGCTGCAGCTGGGAAGCTGGGTGAGCAGGGGAACAGAGTATCAGAATACTCGGGCAACAGCGGCCAGTGCCCACCAGATGGCGCCCCTGGCCTCTCTTAGGCAGAGCTGCTCAGTCCACAGCTTCAAATGGAAGCGGCAGCACAACCATCTTCTAAACTGGTTTCTAAACCTCAGATTTTTAGTGATTTTTAAAATCCCTTGATTTATTTTAAATTCATCTTTTCCTAGTGATAAAGTCGAGTTTCTAAGACTTGGCCGTAAGAATCACATTTTAGGTCGGTGAGGCATGTGCTTCCCTCTGTTGGCCACAGGGAGGAGCAAGAGCTCTTCCGTTCTGAGGCCCACTTCGATCCTCACAGTGAGTATTGCAAATCACAGTTTATATTATTACCTCTGCCCCCCAAGACATAGCTTCAGCCTTTACTTGGACATGAGGGCTGCCTTGTTGGCATTATTCTTTGAGTATCTGCTGCGAAATGGAAAATCCATTTTATCAGGAACCCAGACTGTACTTCCTTTAGAGGAATGACTGAAACCAAAGCTAGAAAAGAAAGAAAACTTCGAGATCATCAGCCGTTGTACAGCTGAAAAGGAATGAGTCACTGTTGGAATAAAAACCGCGTGACTCATATTTTGTCTTTCTGGTCATCTGGTCCAAGTGAGTTCATGTAAACGGAGCTTGCCACCATGCTCAGAGACATCACCTTGATCACTAATAATCAAAGCAGAATGCACATATCTCACACGCTTCTTTTGAGACAGGAACCCCCCAAGTGGCTTAGGCTGGCCTTGAACTCAAAATCTCCCAGTTTCTTCCTGCGTAGCTGAGATTACAGGTACGTGATATTATAGCTAGCTCAACAAGGCTATTTAAGCATGTGGATCATCGGGTGACTGAGGACATGTCCCCATGTTTATTCAGGATGCACTTTGGGGTCTCCACTCTTCTCCTTTGTCTAAGGCTCGGATCAGAACATACCTCCTCCAAGAACTCATGATTCTCACTGAGCTCGGTCAAAATGATCATTTCCCTTCCTACTCAGACCTTCCATACTTCCCCGGCTATCACTACCCATAACATACCAGCGATCTGGTCACACCGATCTACCTCCCTAAGGCTTCTCCTTCTCACTGATGAGTTGCTGAACAAAGTTGATGACTTCTGCTCCCAGCATCTGGCACCAACACCCTCAATAAGTACAGCCATTGCTCTTGCTTTGTAGAGAAAAATGCTAAGACAGAGAGGCCAAGCAATAGGTCCTAGCCTCCCTCCATCATGGCACACAGAACCAGAATGCAAACCCAGGCCATCTGGCTGCAAAGGCGAACTACGTAAACCACTGACTCAAGAAACAATAAACACTTGCTGACTTGGACCACGCGCTCGGGACCAAAGTTTGAACTGTTTTTCTGAAACATTTTCCGCACCACCTTCCATACCAATCACGTGGGTTCTCTCAGTCCCCCAAACTTCCTCTAACCCACAGACAGCAGGCTAGATGGTACACTTACTAGACCCAGATATGTTCATGTTTTTACACTCTTCGATGTTGGCCTCGCTGTTAAGATAGAGTTTGATTTTCCCACTGTGGGCTGTGTTGTCGAAGGTAATCTAGAGACAGAAACAAAGAAGTTATTGTCCAACGAGGTAGGGTGGGGTGGGGGTGGTCAGGTCAACTACTTACAAAAGTCAGTGGTACCCACATAGAACTCCGATACAGAGATCACAGGGATGAAAATGTCTCTGCAGATGGGTTCTCGTCCAACTGCTGTTGCTGTGGTAAAACTCTGGTCAACTCCAGCAGGAACTGGAGAACACGACCCAGAGGAAGTCCTGCTTACTGGCTTGCTTAAAGCCTTCATTCAGCCTGCTTCTTGGTCCAGCCCAGGACCCATTGTCCAAGGATAGAAGAGCCTCTCCTGAATCAATCAGTAGCCAAGAAGATGCCCCACTGAGATGCTCCCTGGCCAGTCTGATCTGGGTAACCCTTGAGTGGACACACCCTCAGGACACCATAGGCTGTGTCAGGCTGACAGCTGAAGCTAACTGGGAAAATTTAGTTATATATATTTTTTAATGATTAAAAACTATAGTGTAAAGGATGAAGGTTTTCTGTGGGTGCTGGAGATTTGAACTCAGATCCCCATGTTTTATGTATCGAGCCACCTTCCCAGCCCAGGAATAGGGTTTTAGAGAGTTGGAAAGGGTTAGCTCCATCTTCACAGGGAGCAGTCTCTAGATCGGGAACCACACTGAAGCAGTTCCTGTACAACAGTATCTAACATCTGTAGCTGAAGGCTTACCCTCCGCTACAAAGTCGCAGGGAATGGAACAGAGGCTGACATTAAACAAAGACACTTGCCGTATTTTGAAAGAGGTAACAGTCCGGTAGCTCTCGGGAATGAACTGCCTGTAGGTCAATTCCTTTGAGGGCAAAGGAGATATCAACTTGCACGAGCCTAAATAAAATACAGTAAAAGGTACAACTGTCAGCTTCACTATCCTAGTGTCCGTACCCCCACCCACCACCCCAGGCCTCCTCTCATGGGTATTGAGACTTGAAGCTGTGTTTACCGATAAAAATCCAGCCTGAAGAAAGATGTCTGTGCCCAGTCCTCGGGTTCCATGGTGAGCACCTGAAGGTCCAGGTGAATGCAGTCTAGAGCAACGGACAGACAGACAGGAATGGTCACTCCCGGGCAGAGTCTGATGCTGAAATGAGTCCAGCAGCCATGTGATGAGAAGCAGGACCCTAGGAACGCCTCAAAACGGCTGCCAGAAAATATCAACTAATTACCACGTGGAGCACAATCACTCTTCAGTAGAGAAGCGGGCAGGTGCAGCTTTCACCCAGTTAACATTGCCAGTCTCGAAAAGACACAGGCTTCAAATGCCTCCTGCTAGGATGCTCTAGGATACAATGTATCTTTCCCAGCTGCAGTCATGATTAAACAAAAATGCCGGGCAGAGGATGTTCTTCTACTTTATATTGTAGCTTTCAGGAGAGAGCAGATGGAGGCATTCAGAGATGGAGGCAGCAGGAGCTCTGTGAGTTCAAGGTTAGCCTTGTCTTCATTCACATAGCAAGGTCCAGGTCAGGCAGGACTACAGAGCCCACCCATAAAGATTAGCCTCTGAACTGTGTGACCCTGTATCATTGATCACAGGACAAAGCAGAGATCCGGAGGTAAACATTGGCAAGGTCACAGAGACCTGGTCGTGGAACTGTGTGAAGCTAAGGCTGCATCTGCTCTGCTGTCTCTAGTGTGGAGAGGTCTGGACCTTGAGCAAACTGGCTTCCTATGGGTTCTCTGGATCTCTCTGCTCTCACAACACAAACACCTAGCTTAAGTCATACTTTAAGTATAATGGGCTTAATAAAAATGTGCTATCCTGGGCCAAACACAGGGCACAGAACTGAACAGACGATTCCATGAAACAGCGTGTTACAGGCAAAGTGCTGTGGCCATGTATGTTCTCTGGTTAATGAATTGTGCTATTTAGTCCTCAATGCAAACTGATGGCATGTTACAGGTGACGAAACCAAAGCAAGGAAGTCAAGAAACTTTTGTATGGTTGCACAAGTATTTGCTGTCTATCAAGATTTAGACCCACCCATTCTTGCCTCTACATCCTGAGGCAAGAGTCTCTACTGAGACTGACCTTCTTCGTCCTGATTTTAGATTCCTTTTCTTGTATACATTAGCAGAAGCCTGCTAATGAGGTAAGCATGCATGGGTTAACCTTAAACACGGGAGGAAACTCCTTGACTTTTCCTTGAGCTACTGAGGGAATAATCCTTCCATGTACTCAATGCCAACGACTGCCTTCGTAGCCAGCTCATTTGATGGGCTAGCCTCAGATCTAATTCACAGATAATTAAGTGTGTGTCGATAAACAAAATCCAAACTCATCTTGATCTACAAAAGCAGTTTTTCAAGTTGAGCTTCAGCCCGCTGGGTGGATGGCCAGATGGGCAATTGTTTGGATTTGAACACTGGAGGGTGATTTAATATGTAACAAAGGGAATGTCACATTTGTGAGTGGCTAAGATAGGACAGCATCGCCTTAACCACAACCACATCCCAAAGGGAGTCAAAAACCAGGTTTACCCCATCTGGAGGCTCCAGGGTTGTGTAAAATCAACCCACATATACCTCATTAGCAGGCTTTCTCTAATATATATGGGAAAATTAAGTATCAGATAATTTTTAAAATCTTCATACCTTTTAATACACTGACAGACTCTTTTGACAAGTTATAATTAATAAGGTCAGAGGATGCAATGAATGCAGTTAGGTAATCCCTATTCAGGTCAAATTCATGGTCAACCTCTCTCCATTTACTCTAAAATATTCCATATACTTACAGAAAGGAAATGAGCGATGTCACCACTGAAGAATAAGTAAGCCCTGGTTTCCAGTCCTGTTCGTCTGCCTGAGCCACTCATACTGACTTTGGCCACATTTCTTTAAGCAATTTTCCCAGAAAATTTAATCAGGAAAAAACAAATATGCACAGCATATGCAGGGCTGGGAAGCATTCGTGTGGTACATCCCACTTGAGTGCCACAGTTTCAGGAGGAAAGTGGCAGGACCAACTTTCAGCCCCAGCTGTGAAGTGCTCCCGTGTCCTGGGAGACTTGGCTGAGCTTGGGAAGAGATTCCAAGTGAGCCAGGATGAAGCCTGACTGCCTGCTGGGTAGCTATCCCATCTGGCCTTGAGCATCCCCTCCTTGAAGGAAGAGGGCCTTGAGGGCTGCTCACCAGGGTGTCTGCTAAGACTCAGAAAGCTAAGGCGACTTACAGGGCTCAGGAAAATCTGAAAGGTACAAGCCATGGAGCCCTCTGAGGTCATGAAAGCTGTGAACACTTGCTGGTCAGGTGATCTCTTGGTGGAACAGGGATGTCTGTTGGATGTCACCTTTGAAAGCTATCACCCCTACTGGGCAAACTTTCCACAAGCTGCAGCTGCCCTGAGTCACAGAGACTCCTGTCAGTAACCCCGACCAACTCATTGGCTCACTAAACTCCTGGTGGGTGGAGTCAGCTCTCTGGTCTGTCACTGGTGCCCTATCTAGGAGGAATATACACTCGTTCGCATCTCCCGACAAAAGCCATACAACTACCACACCTGTCTCAGGTGAGCAAGGCTGCAGGACACGAAGACCAGGACTGTTCAGTCGTGGTGAGTCCCCTCCCCAAGATGGCCTCTAATAGCAGCCTGGAAGCCAGACAGTGCATGGGCCAATATGGCCTAGTGACTACTTTCAGGATCCAGAGCCAAGGACACATTTGTTCACACATAGATTCTGACCGGCCAATCAAGGAAACAGGTAAAATCTCCACCCTGTGAGGGGTCCTCTTGTGTTATGAAAAAATCTCAAGATCAGATTTAAAAATATGGCTGAACAGACTACATCACTTAACTAAAGCCCACCCCACTCCTAGGACCCCCTCCTCCTGAATTGCCAGATGCTTGAAAGACTAATTGGGTTTAGCTTTGGCTCATCATGGCAGGAGACAAACAGTGAGAGCCTTGGGTTTGTTAACTGAACTGCAAACGTTCAGTTTTAAAGCACACACTCTGTGCTCACATATTCTTTCACATATTTAATAGAATGGCACAAAGTCACTCTACGTGGCTAGCTGGGAAATTTTTGTAAGGTAATCTTCCAAGAGAAAGAATAATAATTATGAACCGCAATTCACCTTTGAAAAACTGTGTATTTTATAAACAGTAGAGCAGGTATGGTCGCAACAGTGGTTCCGGCACATGGGAAGTGGAAGAGGAAGGATCTGTGGCTAAGAGCACTTACTGAAAAATTTTCAAATGTACCAAAGAGATACATCAAAAAGAAACAGTGGTTTCTTGAGCCAAGGCCTTCGGAGGCAGCTAAGAAAAAGACAGCCTGTGTCAGGGGAGCCTCTCCACTGAGTTGCCAGCACATGGGAGACATTTTGCTCATCACAGGAAATGACAAAGTCACACGATGAAACGGTCACTGTTGTTACCTGTCTCAATGTCACTGTCAATGTTCAGGGTCTCGTTAGGAGAAAGCACGGCCCCTGTCTTGTAATGCTGCTTACAGACCTTCAAGCCAGTTCTATTGTCTTCACTTTCTCCATAACCAAGGGTTGCCAGGGAAATGTTCTTCAGATGACGGTACTGTTTTTTAAAACACAGTTAAATTATAGTTAAATAAAGACACGAGTTCTCAAAAGCCACCATAGGTACGGAATGTGCTTTTAGCTGCTTTTATTGCTTATGCGGTGCTTTTTGGGAGCAGTGTCCAGCTCCACACAGCACAAAGGCATTTTCTTCATATCAGGGACACACTATCTCATAGAATGCTACACCAAACCACTACCCTGCAGGACACTACCAACTTCCTCCCAGCTGAAACCAAAGGGCTCACTCCTCTCTCAGACTTTATCTCATATGTATTCCCTTGGCTCTTCCTGTAAAACCCAACCAGCCTCCAGGCACTTCCCAGAGCCTGAGGGCATTCTACTTCTGGTCGGTTACTTCTCTTTTCCTGGAACTCCATCTCTATCTGCTTGTTTGACGGATTCACTAAGAAACATTTACTATGTTACAGAAATGTTGCAAACAACTACTAATAGTTTCAAGAATATTTTTTAAAAAATGCTGAGCATGGTGGAACAGGGCTTAAATCCCAGCACTCACAAGGCAAAAGCAGGTGGATCTCTATCTTTTTGAGGCTGACCTGGTCAACATAGCAAGTTCCAGGCCAGCCAAGACTACATAATGAGACCCCATCTTAATAAAACAAAACCTTAGGCTAACAAAAATTTTAGTCTTACAACAATTCCAAGACCCTGTGACTTCTCCCATGGCCTTCACATGCTGTGTTCACCAATCTTAAACTATTAAAATATGGTCTTCACCCTATGTTAATCAAGGTCCCTCTTCATGAAAGGACTCCCACCCTAACCCAGGCACCACTGAGTATAGTCAAAGGAATTTCTTCCTTAACGCTGCCAGCAAGAAACTCAGCTGTGCTTAGCAGCATGTTTTGAGTACTCTTCCATTAATGAACCAACCTTCAATATTATATATCTTATTTCTCTTCATTTACCTAGCTTTCTCTTCTAGAGAGGCCAGGATTTCATCTGTTCTATTCAATGCTACATCATCAATGTGTAGTACTTGCCAAATACCAGGAACACAAATATTTATTGAATTCATGAAAGGGAGGACACTACTCCTAAATATTTTCTTCAGGTCTACCAACCTCACACTGTACCAAGTCCCATGTCCTTAATACTTGCTAGGATTATTAATGCTATGACAACATATTTCATATCACCACAGACTATTTGGTTACAAACCTACACCAAACCTGATTTTATAATCTCTTAACTCCTTGTTCTAAGGTAATTTCCCCAAAGTAGTAGTTCTACATCAATACACTAAAAAGGATTAAAACCTAAGGAAACAATTTAAATAGACAAGTTCTACTATTATTGCTTGAAGGAATAGAAAAGGCCTCAACAGGCTATATGAAATTTATATGAGGTAATAATATTTATTGGTTTGCTAAGACGACACAATTACATATGTATACAGTGTTGAAAGTAGGTATTTAAAATACTTGCCTGCTTTATAGCAAAAAAGATGCTCTCGTAGGTGTCCTCCTGAGTGTATATGCTACAGCTATAGTCATCTTCATCGACTCCAGAAAATCCTTTCAAAAACAAGTGCTTAAAAGCAACAGTGTTCTCTTCTTTGAAAGCCACCACCAACTGGTTACTTAAGCCAAACCGAACAAGCTGGGAAAGAAAACAGGAATGTGGCTTTTACCACTTACCAGGGAAAGAAAATGGCTTCTGATTCTCATCAATTCTCTACTCTAAGCATCTGAGGAAAAAAAATATCCATCCCTTAATTTACACACGAAAAGCAATGATGTCAAAAACAGGAGCCACAGAAGAGAACCACCTCATGGAGCTACATCAGCAGTTCTTGGTAGAGGACTGTGTCAGGACTCAGAAAACATTCCAAAGGCTGGTGTTTAGACATGCTCAGGACCTTGAGCTGAAGAAACAGCCTTAAAACCTCTCTGCGCTGTCTTTGGAAAGAGAGACTTGTCACATGCTTCTCTGTCTCATTGGACAGGGAAAAGAAAATGACTCTAGAAAGGACAGTCGACTCCACACCTGGGACTTTGCTCCAGGATGTCTTCCAGCCTTCAGGATGTCTGCTCCCTTATAAATCACTTACTGCTAGGCATAGCGACCAGTCCTGGTATACCAGCATTCAGGGGACAAAGGCACAAGAGTTGCCTTGAGTTCAAGGCCAGCCTAGTTATACAATGAGACCCTGTTTCAACATCCTCTTGCCAAAATTGTTGATTTACTGTCATAAAGTTAAAGACTCAAAGGCTCTCTTCCTCAGGAGCAAGTTTTCCTCTTAGATTTCATAGATGGGAAAAACAGCTTAGGACCAAAGCTTTAAAAGAAATAGGAGGGCTAGAGAGATGGCTCCATGGTTAAGAGCATTGACTGCTCTTCCATAGGGCCTGAGTTCAATTCCCAGAAACCACCTTGTAACAGTGACAGTGTACACATACATAAAAATAAATAAATCTTTTAAAAAAAAGAAAAAAAAGAAACAGGAGCCTAAACATTCATGCACCCATGCACACAGGCATGATCCCCCTTCACACACATAGTGCATATGTGCACATACCTGCAATGCATGTCGCAGTCTGTCACAGAGAGCATACTCTCATTCAAAGCTCCACCACACACTATCTACACACACACACATACACACACACACACACATGTGCACATGGCTACACGCATACCTTCACCCCTGTATTTGGCCACACAGAGCATACACTCATTCAAAGCTCCGCCCCCACGCACATACATATACAAGCAAGTATGGTGAAGGCAGACATCAGCAAGCCTGCCTCACACCCATTCCCACTTCCCGAAGCTGTCTTATAAGTCAAGACTCCAGAGTGTTTCACCTGGGTGCTCACCCAGCTTAATCACCAGGGCCCCTTGAACCGTGTCTCATGTATAAAATCGGGAGAGTGGACTGGGTGGCCCTGACCATTGTCATATCCTGTGTCTTTCACCTTGCTATAGCCACACAACAATGTATAAATCGGTTCAGCCACTGAGACTAATGAAACCAGCAGAAGGCTTCCAAATGGCTCATAGTTTTAGTTTTCATACTTTGTCTGGTTGGGCTTTCTTGTGTGTGTGTATTTGTGTGCATGTGCATATGTGTGTGAAGACCTGGAGGTTAACACTGGGCATCTTTTTGTGACCATTTGCCACCTTATATATTTAAGTAGAGTCTGTATAGGGAGGTTCCCAATTGGTTCTTGATTTGTCGATAGAGAAGACCGGGGGAGGCCAATTGGGACAGGTGGGACTTCCTGGTCTGAGGAGGAAAAGGCAGTTGTAAGAAGGAGAGAGGCTTTTCCTGCCATGCTTTGGAGAAAGAAGAATGCAACTCTTATGTAAGATCTTGGGGAGAGCTGTGGCCTGTGGCCTCCGCTACAGATGGGTGGCCAAGGATGTTGGTCAGGGGCTAGGTGGGACTAACCACTAAGTTTAGGGCAGGTGGAGAGACGGGGATAATAAATTGGCAAGGGCACGCTTTTCCAGGAGGGAGATTCTGCGCACAGCAACTGTGCATAGAAGGCAAGATATAAAGTAACAAGCTGTGTATGAGTGTTTTTTATCCATGGATTCAAGGATTGTGGGAGTGGGCTGGTAGTGCAACCCCTCCTGGAGCAGATGCCGGTAGAAAGAGAAGCCTGATTAGGGCTCGTGGTGGCCAATCCTGGAGCTGTCCTGGGTAGGACAAAGAGGAGGCCAGAAGGGACCATAGTGGTTTAAAACTACATGAAACAAAAGTCTCTCACTTGAACCCAGAGCTTGCTAGTTTGATTAGTCTAGCTAGCCAGTTTGATCTGAGGAACCCCTACCTCTACCTCCTGTAACAGGGGAATACAGGCAGGCTGCTATCCCTTTCTACCTTTACTTACATTGGTGTTTAGAATCAGAACCCTGGTCCTCACAGTTACACATGGACACGTTACCCACTAAGCAAGGTTCCAGTCTTCTTCTGTAACACACTGGATCCATTCAGTGTTGAATGTGGCAATATGTTTTGTTCATTTTTTAAAGACTGGATAAATAAAACTATAGCCACTGTGTTTTCAACAAATGCAATAGGCCGAGACTCGTGCTAACAGCTTCAATTGCGTTGTCTTGTCCACTACTACAACCGTCCTGGTTATCACGTTACTGCTGGAGCCCACCCTCTACTTCGCATAGCTACTAACTGGATTCTAATAACTAGTACTTTACACAGCTAATAACCTCATGAAATTGCCCTCCCTCAGCCACCCAGCTAGGATGGAAGCCAGGCCCAGCTCTGAAGCTTTTTATTATGCCATATAAGCCATGCCTTCCTTCTAAAAACTTTAAAAGGTCGCCAGGTCACATCCCTCAAGTACCAATGACTGAGCAGTTACTAGAAACATGGCTTCTAAGAAAAACATCAGATAAAATACCTAGTCTATTCCAATTGGCACTTAAAAATCAAGCCACCTAAATCCAAATTCGCATGGCATGTGACGTTGTCAATGGCGCCTGCAGGTGATGTCAATGAAAGTCAGGCTGGCTTTTTGAAAGTTAAAATAATAAACTAGGGAACTGTTTGGAAGATGTGGAAGAGGCCAGCCCCTCCCAACAGCCTGAGCAGTGGCCCTTGGATGAAACCCTTCAGCCATCATGTGCAGACCGGATGTAAGCAAATTATTGAATTTCCCCCTTTTCATAAGTACCAGTTTCTTCACCCATGAAAAGGGGATTCTATCTGAACCCCTTCCACAGGGTTGCAGAGAGAATCAACTGAGCTAGCACACATAAAAACCTCCTTGTGTCTGGTAGCAGCAAGCACTAACCTGTGAGCTATCCGCAGCCGTGTAAGGTACCTACAGTGTGTCTCCAACTCAGTGCCCTGCAAATGACATTATCTCCTTTGTGGTTTAAATTGGAGAGAAGAGTAGATAGAAACAGAGCTCAGTGACTAAGATCACTTGCTGCTTTTGCAGGGGACAAGAGTTTGGTTCACAGCACCTACACTGGGCAACTCAACCAGGTTTAATGCCAGTTCCAGGAGATCTGACGTCCTCTCTGGTCTATACAGGTGCTATGCCCACATGTGTATACTCACAGGCACTTAAGTAAAACTTAAATCAAATCTGAATCAAAGGTAAGAGACTAAGCTAGAGGAAGAACTGTGAGACTGGGAAAAGCTTGAGTAGGTACCATTTTGAAGAGGGGTCAATGGGATAGAGTGTATCAAGACTCAGAAAATTAAGTTAAAGACAGCAATTGTTTTTTATGCCTATGTGAGCTACAATTTTAGTGACAGAACTAAATTAAATCATCAAAACTGAAGCAAGTTAGAAAAGTGGTAAATAATGAACTAAATCATTTCTTTATCTTTTAAAGAATAATAATAAAGAAGACCTTAATTTATAGATCACCAAGACTAAAATTTGGAAACCAAGAATGTGAAAGTATAAGAAAGTCATCCTTACCACACACACACCCCTGATGCTGGTCTTCCTGCTTCTGAAGTGACTGCTTACCATTCTTTCTTCCTTCCTTTCTTTCTTTCTTCCTTCCTTTCTTTCTTTCTTTCTTTCTTTCTTTCTTTCTTTCTTTTTCTTTTTTTTCTTTCTTTCTCTTTCTTTCTCTTTCTCTTTCTTTCTTTCTTTCTTTCTCTGTCTCTCTCTTTCTTTCTTCCTTTCTTTCCTTAAATTATTTTTAATTTTGTTTTATTCTATTAGTGTACATGAGTGTTTTGCCTGACTGTATGTCTGCACACAACATGCCTGCCTGGTACGTACAGAATCCAGAAGAGTGCATCAGATTCCCTAGGTCTGGAGTAATATATGGCTATGAGCCACCATGTGGTTGCTGGGAATTGAACTCAGGTCTCTGGAGGAGCAGCCAGTGCTCTGTATCTCTGTGCCATCTCTCCAGCCCCATGTGGCTTTTCTTAATGCTGGATGAGCTGGCATAGCGTGCCACACAACTGAAAGAGCCCGCTCGCTTACTAACTCAGAGCAAAGCTGCAACTGCGCTTACTGAAGAAGCTCTCTTGTATCCAGATGGAGGCATCCTTTAAATCCTTTATATTAATATTCCAAAAAAAGCATCCACACACTTTGGATTGATGGTATCAGTAGATTATGTACCAGTGGACCCAAAGACCCCAAGTCAATACTGTTTGTTTTTTTTTTTCCAGACATGTGTGTTTTAAATGTAACTACCTGCAGAGAAGTTGCCACAGAAGAGTTCAATGCCACAGCCCAGCAGCTAAATGACAACTCTAATGACCATTTCCACCTTGGTGATAAACTGATTGGCATTATAACCTTATATCAAAGAAGAAGAAGAAGAAGAAGAAGAAGAAGAAGAAGAAGAAGAAGAAGAAGAAGAAGAAGAAGAAGAAGAAGAAGAAGTATTTAACATTTTTTATGTCTGAAGACTTTTTAAAAAACATTTTAAATAAGGTCTGATGGATTTGGGGAACACCTTGACACCTGTGAACCGCACATGGATTAGGGATGAGGGATTTAGAAACTCCCTTCTGTGTGAACCTTCTCTTATCTGGTTTTTATAGCCTCCACGTATCAAAACCAGGTCATCTGAATTGAACTTCAACCTGCCCTCTGCCCTCTGGAAGCAGTTTGATTTTAGTTTCATGAACTTCAAGTGTTATGAGTCTTACAGACTAACAAGCAAGCACAGGATACTTGGGAGGAAAGAGTAGAGGTGTGCGTTACCTGTGTGGTTACCATGACTATCTTCAATATCTGCAAGCCCAGTTTCCACGGGATCTGACGTCTGGCTCGGTACTTCTCACAGGGACTCATGAAGTAGAACTTCAGGTCTTCCCTCAGACACTCTTCCCTCACCTCAGAATCAAGAGACGCCATCGCAGATCTGCCAGAGAAGACAGGTTTTCAATACCCCACAACAGCCTGCTTCTCACAGAACTCCTGGCCTGTACCTCCTGTTCATATACGTCACCCTGTTTGTTCCACAGACACAGAACTCTCAGACCAGTGAAGCTCTTGTCCCTAGAAATCCAAAAGAGGGTTCCACTCCTTTGCCGCCTGCCTTTGCACTTAACCACCCAGTTCACTCAAAATGCCTATTAGCAGAACTCAAAGTGTTGTCTGCCATTTTCTGCATCTTGATGTACAGTGCCTCCTGTTCCTAAGGAGTTAGGAGAAAGTGTGTGGGTGAAAGGGAGGCTAAGACTAGAAATGTGAGAGTTTCTCTGTGTGAGAGTGTGTTACACTGAAACAAACAAGATGGGAAGCTATCAGGAACTTTGGGTTTGAAGTGACCGGCATTTGATCTAGGGCACTGGAGTTAAACTATAGAAGAATTAAAGAATTCCTTTCTATGACTCTAAGAAGGATTAATTCCTCCATTTATGAATCAATATCAATGCTTACAAGACCCCAGAAGAGTTGCAGGGGATAGTTATAATTGTGACACATTATATAGTTGCATGCAATTGTCAAAGAAAAGATATTTACTTTGAAGATATAAACAGCTTGAGGAAATTAGAGCAGCAGTTCTCTGCTCATGCCCAGCCGGATTTTGATCAACTTGCTTGTCAACTTCAGACTCGTGGTGGACACATGATTCACTAAGGCCAGAGACAACCAATGAGATGTGGCCAAATAACTGAGACCATAACTGTTGACACACATGATTTCTTTTTTGTTTTGTTTTGTTTTTTTGTTTTGTTTTTTTTTTTTTTTTGTTTTTCGAGACAGGGTTTCTCTGCTTAGTCCTGGCTGTCCTGGAACTCACTTTGTAGACCAGGCTGGCCTCGAACTCAGAAATCCGCCTGCCTCTGCCTCCCAAGTGCTGGGATTAAAGGCGTGCGCCACCACGCCCGGCTGATTTCTTTTTTTTAATGAAGTCTCCAAAATGAGTACAAAGCATTCTGGGAGTATAGAAATTATTAATGCTCCTATTTTATGTTGCCTAAAACCTAAAAACAAGAATTTAATTAATAATATAGCATACAACATGCATAGCACAAAGTGACCTGAACTATACCTACAGCATAATAGAATAATGCATAGATTTAACAGTGGTGTAATCAGCGTGCTCACAATGGGACTAGTGTGATTAACGGTTACTGTTGGGACAAAGTCAACAAAGATCAGAGATCAGAGATGAGAAGCATGGGCTGTGGGAATCTCACCACCACAGCTGGAGGAGCTTCCAGAGGTTGGACTCACCACCACAAGGGGGAGGAGCTTCCAGAGGCTGGACTCACCACCACAAGGGGGAGGAGCTTCCAGAGGCGGGACTCACCACCAAGGGGGGCGGGGGGCGGACTTTCAGGGGCTGGAGCTAGTTCAGAAAGTCAGAGGATCCAGAAAAAAATGTCACCAACATTCCTTCTTCCAACTGTCTCAGAAGCTATCCATCTCAAGCTTGGGTCTTGGAGTCTTACATCCCTTAAACGAGGGAGTGTCTTAAGAGTGCGCGCTCTGCACACGTAAATCGTTCAAGTAACAGATTCCTTCGGATGCTTTTAGGACTGGGGGTTATTCCCATAAATCTCCTTATAGAGTCTATTTAAACAGCATCGTGTATGTCTTATAATCTGTGTTATCTGCCTTGATTAACAACTCTAGAAGAAGCTCAGAAAGGCATGATGGGGCGGGACATAGACATCGTGGTGTCCGTGGAAGCCGGAGGACACCTTAACGAAGCCAGTTCTCTCCTCCGCCTTTATGTGAGCCAGGCGTCTACAGCAACTGCCGTTACCTACTAAGCCATCTTGCGGGTCCTGGTTTTCTGCTTCTAATTTGATAATTTTGCTTTTTAAATTTTTTTTTCTTCTAAGATTCTAGGTTAGCTAGAATCCTCCTGCCGGAAATGAAGAAAGGGGGAGGAAGAAGGAAGGCAGGAAGGAAAGACAGAAGGAGGGAAAGAAGAATGAATGCAGAAAAAACATGAGGGAAAGAGGTCGAGAAATCACTCCCCATGTGAAATAAACACTGCTTGAAGGTGGCTAGGGAAATGCCTGTGAAGACCCGACAGACCATGTAACAGCAGAGAGCTCCTGGGGCAGTCTTGTCGGATGTCTAGAGTAATGCACTGCCACTCTGGGACTTTGGGGGTGCTTTAATGAAAGGGGACCAAGAAACTAGGGCTCAGGACTTCCCAAAGCACTTCTGTCTGTGGAAGTAGGCTGAGAAACCACTGCTAAGGCTACCCTGCAGACCAGACTGACTCCATATCCTATTTCCAAAGTAAAGAGGAAATGAAAAAGCCAGCCCATCCCCAGACGTGCTAGCGGTAAACCAGACAGTGGGACTCAGACTTGGGTGACTAGGGTACTTCAAAGAGTGGGGTTGTTGAGTCTGTTGTTTTCAAACTAGACCTGCCCTCTGTGTACTGGGATACAGAGATGAGCCTCCAGGAACTTGGGGTAATCTTACGTGTAACTTGTAAGCTATGACCAGCATCTCTTTAAACATACCCAGACCAGTGGTAATCAAGTAACAAAAGAGCTTAGAACACAGCAGAAACAGCGTGCACCACATCAGTATAGGGCATCTTGGAAAAGAGCCTTGTTGAGGCTGGAGGGCCAGTTCAGTGGTTAACAGCAGCAACTGCTCCTCCTGAGGATCCAAGTTCAATTCCAAGCATCCATACAGAGCTAACGACTGCCTGTCTTCAGCCCTTAGGGGGTCATATCCAATGTCCTCTCCTCGCCTTTGCAGGCACTCACTGCACATATATGGTGCACAGAATTACTTGCAGGTAAAACACCCATACACATAAAAATAAAATGAAAAGAAAAAGAAAGCAGCCTTGCCTGGACTAAGACAACATGAGTAAAATACCTATAAGATAAACTTGAATAAACAAAATAAAATTTTAAAATGAGAAACCAGCTACTAAATGAGTCGAATTTCACAAGATAAAGCTGTGTGTTGTGACTTTTATCTAAATCTCAGCACTCCACAAGCTGAGTGAGATAAGAAGATCTGAAGGACTTCTAGGCCAACCTGAGTTACATAGCCAGTCTCAGGCCTGTCCAAGCTTTATCTTGAGAAAGAATTTACATGTGTGTTTGCCTTGAGCCTGATACAAGCGGCCCCTAAGTTGGCCTTCCTGACTAAATGAGCACTTACTCTGTGGGATGGTGCTTGGGACAGGACAAGGGGCTGAGTAGGGTCCTTGAAGGTCACATACTTAAGCTCCATCAGGAGAGACTTGTGAACACATCGTAATTAAGTAAGTGAGAGAGAGCTGTACCACAGTGTACCCATGATTCCAGGCACAAAAGTTCTGACTTCAAGGTGAGGGGTGTAGAAAGCAAGGAGAACCCCATATTGATCATACTATGTAGGCACCAATGCTACAAGGGCACCTGACTGGGAAGGTGGAAGGATGGAGTTACAAGAACTATCATCTTCCCTGAGCCTGAGAACAACATCTTCATAAAGGAGCTTTAGGGCCCCAGGAAGATGCCTGTATGAGTGATAACTTTAGTCAACCAACATCACTTTAGCTCTGTAGTGGTTTGAATATGCTTGAACCATAGGAAGTGGCACTCTTAGGAGGTCTGGCCATGTTGGAGGAAGTGAGTCACTGTGACAGTGGGGTGGAGAGGTAGGCTTTGAGGTCTCCTAGTGTTCAATCTCTGCCTAGTGCAGAAGAGAGTTCCCTCCTGGCTGCCTTAGGATCAAAATGTAGAAGCCTTGGCTCCTCCAGCACCATGTCTACCTGCATGTTGCCTTGCCTTCTGATATGATGATAATGGACTGAACCTCTGAAACTGAAAGCCAACTCCAATGAAATGTTTGCCTTTATAAGAGTTGTCATGGTCATGGTGTCTCTTCACAACAATGAAACCTGGACTAAGACAAGTGCTAAATGATCCATCCTTATATTTCATAATAAGCTTTTCATTTAATAAATGTGAAAAGAGGTTCTGGATCCTTAGAATCCTGACATATGGAGATGCACCCACCCACACACCCACACACACACACACACACACACACACACACACACACACAGAGAGACAGAGACAGAGATTGTGTAATAAAGTCTGAACCCAAGCTTGTTTTTGCATGAAGAGCAATAAAAGTACGAAGCATTTGCTCAAGTGAACATCTGGAGAGCTGATTTCTGCTGGAGACATTTCTGTGCCTTCTAGAACTCGGGCCATGGAGGATGTGGAGGACAGAAGTACAATTTAGACTTGTCAGGATCTATACTTGATGTACATCCTGGAGCAGAGGCTCATGCACTCACTGCAGCTCAGCAGGTGCAAGAGACATCCAGCAATGTCTGCTCCTGATTCCTTTGTATCCCTAGCTACTCAGTGTTCAAGAAAGGTAGCTGGCATTACCATTATCCCAGGAGCCTTTAGTGAGGAGCTAGGGAGATATAGCTCAGTTAGTAAAGTGCTTGCCTTATAAGCAGGAACTGAATCTGATTTCCCAGAACCTACAGGAAAATGCCAGCTGTGGTTAGCATGCTGGTAGTCTCATTTCCAGGGAAGTAGAGCAGAAGCATCTACAAGACATAGGACGAGAGAGAGAGAGAGAGAGAGAGAGAGAGAGAGAGAGAGAGAGAGAGAGAGAGAGAGAGGGAGAGAGAGAGAGAGAGAGAGAGAGAGAGCGTGCTCTCAAGCAAAACCACAAAAAAGACAGGAAAAGTAATAAGGTTTTTGAAGAATCAAGATAATAAAAAGTGGCCAAGTCCGAAAGTGAAACTCACCCAGATTTGTCTGAACTACGGTAAACTTCCAGACTGGTTGCTTAACAAATCCAGATGTTACAATGTTTCTAATACTGGGAAGGATTAGTGGGAAGAAAGACATGTGTAACTCTCGGAAAAATCTCCCCCTCCCCGAAGCCATGCAGTCTGCAGATACAGGAAAAGCATCAGTGAGGGAAGACCAGTTGATTGGATGATGAAAATACAGAAGAAAATGTTAGTTGACATAATAAATATTCAAGATACAATAGCTTTTTGAAACAAATTTCAAATTTAAAAGCAATATCTAAAAAATATTTGGAGAAAAATAGATGTCATTTGGGTTCAAAAATTCTAGTATCACAAAGGAAACGTTTAAATGTGTACATTATGGAAATTTTTCTGAAAGTTTGTCTTCCCTCTTCCCAGTTTGTAGTTTTCTTGATACCCAGTTAGTATTTCTTAAACTATAGAATGATCAGGGACAGAGGGCAAGAGTTAGGTTCACATATGTCTCCACTGGAAAATACATAAAATCTGGACAAAGTACCTAATGCATAAATTCAGGAGACTTCTATGCTCTCGTATAATCAAAATGAGAAGAAAAGAAACCACAGGTCACATGATCTAGAACAACCCAGGAGAGAACTCTCAGCCTGCCTGTGAGGAGTTCATTGAGGTGGGAAAACCCACTCTAAATGTGGTCTCACTGCTTCCCAGGCTCAGGGCCCAGCCGGAACAAAATGGAGACCGTGAGCTGAGCGCCAGCATTCCTCTGTTTCCTGAGCCATGTGGCCGGCTTCCTCACTCCTGCTGCCTTGACTTGTCTGTGGTGATGCACTGTAACCCCAACCATGAGCACAAACAAGCCCTCCTTTCCTGAAGTTGCTTCGCCAGCCACCGTAAAGTAGAATCCACACAAATGATCCCAGCTCTCTTGCTCCAGTAAACGCCCTGCAGACCCCCCTGCACTCGGGTTGGTGGCTAAGCAGCAGGTGACACAGCTAACTGCCCACTTTGTGGTACAGCCCTTCCCTCAACTTCTGGAACTTTCCAGTTTTTGGTTTCCTTCCCATAACACCAGGCTGCCTCAGTCTCCTTGCTATTCCTCTTCTATCTGACTTGTAAATGGCAGGGCATGTAGTGGCTCTTCTGTTACCTACCCTTTACTCGAGAGAGCTTCTCCAGTCCTGTGCCTTCAATCCTCTGCACTCAGTGGGGTTTCCCTCCCCCTCCCCCTTCCCCCCACTCTCTCCTCTTCTCCTCCCCTCACTTCTCTCTTTCCCTTGCTCCCCCCCTCACCTCTCCCCCCCTTTCTCCTGCCCCCTCAGCTTCCATCACCCCGTCCTTTCTGGAAATTCCACCCATGTGTCTAGAATTCGGCACCTATTCTCCAT
>LR749744.1:792210-815830 GCA_902729485.2 Mus minutoides
CATGGCCTAGTTGACGTGAGGTATGAAGTGGGCGCCAGGGTGTCAGTTAGAGGTGATAAGCATCGCTCCCGGGAACAGTCTGACAAGCCTTCCCTCAGCTTAGCTCCGCTCCTACTGCAGCCTCCATTCTCCAAGCCATTCTCTCTCACCCGATGAGAGGGATGGCTTCCCAGGGTCCCACATCTCAGCTAAAGGGGAACACTTCAGAGGACTCAGTCACCTTTAAAGTGATGACACCCATTTCGCTTACTTTCCAGCTGCAAACCCGTCCGGTCTTTCTCCTCCTCTCAGCACTAGCACTGACCTCCTACCACTTCCTGACCTTGCTCACAAGACTCCAGCCCACTTCTCCCCACGCCCCACTCTGCTTCCTCACTCCAGTCTCTCTGGGCCCTGGAACATTCCCCTGAGCCTGGGGGTTTACACTTGCTGTTTCTGAGCTCTTTGCATAGCTGGGTCCTTCTTGCCCTTCCCCGGCGCACATGTCACCTTTTTGGACTGGCCTTTGGGTTTTTTCCTCGCAGGACTGGGTTCTGGACCTTGAACCTTAAACACGGTAAGCAATAGCTCTCCCGCTAAGCTGTAATCGAAACCGGCTTTTTACTTTTTATTCCTACATAGGGTCTCACTACATAGCCCACACTAGCCTTGAACTCACCCTGTTACCAGGCAGGTCTCCAACTAGAGCTTCTCCTGCCTCAGCCTCCCTAATGGCCGAGATTACAGCTAGAGAGGCTTTGCGACTTGTGCTCACTGCATGTGGCCTTTCTATTTCTTATTATATACCTTTAACCTCCTCGGACTCAATGTCACAACTAGTTGTCCTATGAGAGCTTCCTCAAGCCCCACTCCACTGTATCTGCCAACACATAACAGACTATCCGACACACAGTAGGTATTCAATGACTATCACTTGGAAGAAATGAAATGAGTCAATGCATGAGGCCCCCACTGTGGCTATATCAACTTTTCCTCAGTTGGTGTCCTTGAAAATCAAATCACAGCAACAGTAGTGCTAGTAACATGACGACAATAGGACGTCGAAAAGTTAAATGAACTGAGCGCAATAATAAGGTCATGCTTAGATTATGATTAGAAGGTTCTAGGTAGTTTAGGTGCCTGATTTGCTGGTAGAAATGCCACTTTATTTTATTCATTGATTCCGATTTTTTTAAATAGAATCAACTTGATAAATTGCCACCACTGTGGCCTGTTCTTTGGGCCAAAGAGTCCTTCCAGAAATGAAATACAAATAGAGGAAAAATTAAGTGCATTAAAAAAATAAAATCAGTAAATGAACTAGATAGATAGATAGATAGATCATATATATATATATATATATATATATATATATATATATATATATAAAATGGTTCATATATATATATATATATATATATATATATATATATATATATAGTCATTCTAAGTACAGCAAAGCTCAGACCACCACATGGACATGAATGCCAGAACAAGGTATAACACTTCAAAGAGTAATAAAAGACGGCGGGCTGGAGAGAGCTCGGGCATAAAGCACTCACTGAGGAAGTGGGACAGTGTGCAGATTCCCAGAATTTCACAAAAGCCAGGCAGGTGTGAGAAGCATCTGTAATCCCAGCTCTCTGGAAGCAGACGTAGGTGATCAGGGGGCAAGCTGGCTAACCAGACAAAGAAAATGGTACTGGCTTTAATTTGTAATTAAAAATTAATTTAATGAGAGACTCTGCCTCAATAAGTAAAAATTATAGAGCAGCTCAGGAAGACACCTGATGTCCACAGCAGGGTTAAACACCCATGTGCATCTACATACATGCAAATGTGCACACACATACACATGTGCACACACATACATGTATACACACATACGCACACATGCAGACACTAACACATGCAAGCAGAGTCAAAAGGCAGACTCAGAGAAGGTCTGCCCGAGGTAGTGGGTTACTAATAGCCCAAACTATTAATAAGAAAAAGACAGCCCAGACTGGAGAGATGACTCAGCCATTAAAAACTAGGCTCACAAGCAAAACTATGAGAAAAAGACAGCTCAATACAGCTACAGGCAAAGGGTTTGAAAAGCAAACGGGCATTAACTCCTAACACCCTGCACAGTCAAGTTGTCAGAAATACAACCTAGCCCTTATTTATCAAAGACAGGGGACACTCTATTGGAAGAAATGTGAGTATTAAAATTCAATCTATCCATTATCTATGAGCATTTGTATGATCAAGGAACCAAGGTTTTATGCATTTTTCTGCAAAATTTAAAATAGCTATCTATTAAGATGATTATAAAAAAGTATTCATTGCAATCAGACTTGTGACTTGTATAAACCTGAAAGTGCCTGTTACATTGTTACATTTTTTAAAATTATAAGACAAATATAGCATAATATTCTTTTTAAAAGTAAGTCTTTATGTTCAAATTTCAACATTTTCAAACATCTAGAGCTAGGAAACAAAATCTGAAAAAGCAGTGAGCACCCCGGCAGTGTCTGGGCAGTGTTTCCCACGTGATTTTTAATTTTCTTCATGTTTTCTGTATTCAGTGTTGGTGATTAAATGGGAATTATCTAGTTACTATCGCAAGTTACAATAAAGGCACCTGATGTATATCAGGGACCTAGGCCTTGCCCAGATTTCATGTGTACTGAGTGGGAGGACAGAGTTGGGGAAGGTGAGTCTGAAAGGGCAAAGCAGGGTTCCCACAGCAGTGGCCGTGTGGGCCCATCGAGTGTCAGACGGCCAGTCCAGCACACGAAGACCTTAGCTCCCTCCTGAGAACTCCCAAGAAATGTTCACTCCATTTCTTATTATGATCTAATTTCCCTGTGAAGATAGATTAGACATGGATTCCTGGTCCTCTAAGGGAAGTTAACTGTGGTTCTCTGGGTCCCTTCTCGGTAGATTTCTGAAAAAGATAAACCACGTGGTCACTCTGATCCCAGGAAGAGCCCTGGAAGAAGGTTAAAGGGCTTCTAGGTACCCTTAGTGCTCTTGCAAAAGATGAGCATGAAGACTTTTCAGGAATTTCCCTGCAGACAGCTGTTCACTGACTTCCTATAAAGCCCTCCCTGCCTTCCCTGTTGCCTAATACTGCCGGGAATCAGACGTAGAGCCACATGTGTCCAAAGTGCTTATTCTCAGCAAGCCACACTGGCCCCCTGGGGCCCACAGGAAGAGGGGGGAGGTTGCCTCTTGTCAGTGTTACAGGCTCTGAAAGCTGAGCAGCCTCAGGTGTCGCTGCAGTGATGGTGTGCCCTGACTGTCTGTCCTTCTCTTTCCTAAATTTTCAACTGATTCCAGTGTCCGGCAGACAGCTCTCTTACAGAATTAGTTACAAGTAAGTGTCAAGATGCCTAGTTCACCTTAATTGGCAACAAGCAGTCACAGTACTGTGCTCCCGAGTCTCTCGGTGGGCCACAGGTAAATCTCTAGCAAATCTCTTTAGCTGGAATGGACAATATAATTTTCTTTTAAATGTCCATCATTTAAACCACAGGTCTACAAGAATTAGGGCATCAATGACAATGTTCCAGAATTTTTGGCCTGATAAGTTACTACCTGGCAGAAATCAAATTTTAGCTGAAATCATAAAGATGTGTTTCAAAGAAAGAATAAATAAAGGCATTTTTTTCCGAGACAGGGTTTCTCTGTGTAGCCCTGGCTGTCCTGGAACTCACTCTGTAGACCAGGCTGGCCTTGAACTCAGAAATCCACCTGCCTCTGCCTCCCAAGTGCTGGGATTAAAGGCCTAACACTTGAGATGCAAAAGGCACTTGGGTTGCACTAAAGTGCCACCACTGCCCGGCAGCTTTTGGAAGAAAGGAGGTAAAGCCAGCCATCTGAGAGGAAAGGAGTTAGACCCCCGTGTCTACAAAGCAGGCTCTCCTCCAGGAAAAAAGAGCAGGGATAAGGCTCAAACCAGACAGAGGTTCTGCAGCAGAAGGGTCCAAAAAGACCTCCCAAAGAGTGGAAAGGCAAACAACCGCAGAAGCAAATGAACGCTCGTCAATACGTGCTCCATGCCAAACAGAGTGCTCCATACTGAACAGAGTGCTCCATGCAGAATAGAGTGTTCCATGCAGAATAGTGTTCCATGCTGTGTTCTGCTTTTGTTAGTGCCTGAGGCAGTAGTAGTGGCTCTGAAGTTAGAAGTGCTTGCTGGCTGCTGTTCTACAGGCCCTGGGGATGGGGTCTGGCATCCCCATCAGACAGCTCACAACCACATGGTACTCTAGCCCCAAGGGTAAGAGCCCCTTTTTGGCGTCTATGGGCACTTACACACACAGCATACACACACACACACACACACACACACTTACACACAAAATAAAAATAAATAATAATTAAAAGAAAAAACTTTTGGAAATAAAGTAAAAATAAATAATAATTAAAAGAAAAAACTTTTGGAAATAAAGTTGCTTTTCTCCATATGGGGCACACGGAGCTTTCCCACTTCAGAGGTGATATTCAGACCTTAAATGCCAAGCCCCAGCTGAAGAGAGCGGTTCACTTTAGTTCTTAGGGCCAAATTGGTTTTCTTTGGCGACTGTTTTTATTCACAAACCATAACCACAAGAAGCCACCTGGTTGTTGGTGGTGATTTTTTTTTTCACTAGGCTTCAAAAACAGTCTTAATTTGGGTTTCATGTCATTGACAGGGGAGCCACTGAGCCGAGAGGTTAGCTCTAAATCTATTCATCCCTGACTTTTAGTTTTGTTCAAAATGTGTCCCAAGTCTTCTGGCTTTGTTGGCAGACTTCAGCGTTGCTACATTTTTCTAAAATAAAAACCATCCTCCTTAAGAGAAGAGAATGTGAAAGTCCCCATTTAGGGGGTTACATAAGAGGTGCCTGTTTTTAGACAGATCCTGGCCATAGAATCTTGCTTAGGAAAGGTTTGCTGAATGAGAAAGGTATCCCAGGGGAAAGGCTCAAGCAATGAATGTCTCCTGGGATTTACAGAGGAAGATGAGCAAAAGTCCTAGCAGAATTCAGACTTTACTTGGAAAACCCATCAAACCTTCCAGATGTGTGCTGTTGGCTGACAGTATCATGAACATCGTGAACAGCTGTTGATAGTGCAAACTTTGTGCTCATTTCCAGAGTTGTGTCACTGGCCCCTTGTAAATATCAGAATTTGCATCCATGGGCAGTTCGCCCACCTCTCCATCTCCTTTCTTCCATCCACACTTTACAATGTCACAGTCCTTTCTTCCCACCCGTACTGGATAGCCGTGCACCTGCCTATGGTATATGTCACATCTACAAGCCTCCAAAAGCCATTTCTGTGCACATGCAAGTCTGTGTCCTTTAGCAATGCACACTTTGGATGACCCAGAATATATAAAAAAATGATTTAAGCCCCAAATGAAAAACAAAAGCCAAATAAAAATAACTCTTAAGGTTATGTACCACGCCTAACATGAATACAGCATTCCCCAAGCCAGAAGACCGTGAGCACATAAACCAGAGGCATCTGCTCTTTAGTGTTTAGGACGTACATTCAGGGGTAAAACAGAAGAGTAGGTGCCATGTGGCCTATTAAAAATAACCTTCTCTACTTTCAGAGTTGTAGTTGTAGTTGACAGTTGGCATTTTGGTGGGTCATTCACAACTGGTCACAGTTCTCAAAGTTGCTCCAATGTTTTCTTTTTGTGGATCTGCGTGTATTTGTGCATGCGCACATGCATGCACATGTGTTGTGCATGTGGTGACAACCGTGGGCGTCATCCTCAGGAACAACACAGATCTCCTTTGAGACAGGGTCTCTCACTGGCCTGGAGCTCTGAAATTAAGGCTGACTGGCTGGCTAGTGAACTTTGTGTGTGTGTGGGGGGGGGTCCTCCTGTCTCCTGCCTGTTCTGTGTTAGGGTTACAGGTCCCAAGTACTTTCACCTGGCTCCAACAGCGTTCTCTGAGCTTGCAAGAAAACACCTCTGTAGCCCCACCAACAGGGTTTTATAGTTCAAAACTGGTCTTTTGAAGGTCTGAGAGGTCTATGCTACCCTTGCAGAAAACCATCCACTCAGGTAGCCATCCTAGACTAACTTCCTTATGGTTCCGTTTGCTTGCTGGCTTCCAGAACATCCTGCTAGGAAGGAGAGGCCGCTCCCTTAGAAAACTTTAACAGGCCGCCACTATTTGTTTTAAGAGCAGCAAGCAGGAGCCAAAGGCCACTTTGTCCTCACCTCCCCGGCTCAATTGCGCTGCTGCAGACATTCAGACTCAGGAGAGGCCCCTTGGCAGGGACACCTGGCTTGACTGAACGCCTTTTCATAGAGCTGGGGAAACCAGGGTTGACCACACCGCAACCCTCCCACCTAAGAAAAAGTCGGTTTGTTCCGGAAGGCAAAAAATCAGTCTCATTTTTAACTAAGTACAAGCAGTTAGCATTAGCCTGCCCGAGGCAGCAAGAGCTCTACGGTAGAGCAAACCAGGATCTTTTCAGAGTCCTGTCTCCAGGAAAGCAAAACAAACAAACAAACAAAAAAACAAAAACAAAAGTCATGAAAATATCCGATCCCTCTCTGTCTCTCCGGGTCTCTAGCCAGTTACAGGGCCAGCCGTCCTCCTTCAGAACTTTCTAGGGCTCCGGGGGACTGGAGGAGCTAGACAGTGGGTCCTCTGCCTTAGGGGACCAAAGCCTCTTACCCTTCCAGCCAGTGCTCTGATCTCAGCCCCGGGACTTTGCGGAAAAGCGGTTGTGTGCACCCTGGTCTCTACGCGTGGCCCTGTCCTCCCGCCACGCCCCCGCGTCCCCACCCTCGGCCGCTGACTTCCTTCAGCACTGGGCAACCCAGGGCGCTGTCACGAAGGACTTTTGCTACGTAGCCGAGAGCCCAAAGGAAGGCAGAATGGGGTCCAGGTGTGAGCGCAGGGACACCTCTGCTGGAGATATTCCAGAAGAAGGGGACGCTGGAATCCAGAAGGCGACCAGACATGGTGCACTGGGGGAGTACCCACCTGTGGTGGGGACCCCAAGTCGGGTCCCGGACACGGTTCCACGCAGGCAGGTCTAGCGTCTCCTCGCCTTCGAGCATGGTGCGACCCTAGATTCCCTCAGTCCCCACGGTCCCCACACCCGGCTCCGCCTGCGGGTGTCTGCGAGAGGCAGGTGGAGTGGACGCCCTTATAAAGGGAAGTCGCCCGGAAAGCCTGCTATGAGGCCGCCCGTCGTCCACCCCCCCCCCCCCCCCCCGCCGCCCTGACCTCCTCCCTCCCGCCCCATTCCCCACCCCACCCCCACCCCCAGACCTCTGACTCCTTAAAAAAAAAATACATTGCATTTCTTTTGAGCTCACTATGTGGCCCACACTGGCAATCCGAGCAATCCTCTGGCCTCAGCCTCCTGAGTACTAGGGTTAAAACAAGCACGTGCTACCAACGCTGGGCTTTTGGACAAGTAAAGTGCTGGTACTGAGATCTACCGGATGCAAAAATTGCAGCTCCTCCCTCTAGGAATCAACAAGTTCGTGGGGATGGGTTTCTTCACTAAGGAGTCTTTATTCTGATAGCTCCCTAACAAGTAGTTAGGATGATAAGGCAAGCATACAGAAAGCAAGACCCCAGCCCCAGCCACCACCTCCGAGTCAGCTTTCTGCAGCCAGTCTGCTTGATCCCGAGTAGCCCAGAGCAGCCTACCCCAGCAGCCTCTATGCCCTTCCCCCTTGCTGCCTGAAAGCAGGGGCTTCAAGACAATTGGTCTCTATGAACCTGGCTACAGTACCCAAACTGAAGCTAGCAGGGCCTTTTGGACAGAAAGGGCCCAGAGCTCCTGTCTTCACCACACAGTGGCGCTGACCAAACCCCTAAATTTCCAGGCTATGTGCATTAGGAAGTGTCCAAACTGTCCCCAAGTTTAGCTGGGGCAAAGGTCAGTTTGTAGAGGATTATGTAGAAAGAGTTGGACAGAGCCTTATCCACCCTTTGTGTAAGGTTTTGGGGTTTTTTTGTTTTGTTTTGTTTTGGTTTGGTTTGGTTTTTTGACACAATCTCATATAACTGAGACTGGACTCCAACTTGCTATGAAGCTGAAGCTGGCCTTGAACCTGGTCCTCTTGCCTGCACCTCACAAGGGCTGCTGGTGTTGAGAAATATTCTGCCCCACTCCACCCCACCCCCACCCCTCCAAATCTACTCTTTTTTAAAGGTCACTTTCCAAAAACTAGGCAAAAATGCTTGAGTTTTGTTGTTGTTTTGTTTGTTTTTGTTTTTCCAAATTTCTCTTAGGAGATACACTTACTGGGTATGAAAAGTCTGAGAAAGTCTGTCTGAAAAGCCACAGTGCCCACCACATCTTCATGCTCAAGATTCTGTACACCGCCCCCCTCCCAAGGTTCTGGCTTTGACCCCAGAGTGCAGGTGCCTGGATAGACCAGGAGAGGACGTTGGATCCCCTGGAGCAAGGATTGGTTGCAGGGAGTTTTGAGCCCTTCTAAAGTGGATGATGGGAACAGGACTCAACCATCTCTCCAGCCCTGCAAATTCTCAGAGAGTACCATAGAGGAGAAGCTTCCTAAAGGAGGGTCCTGGGTATCCATCCTCACGGGCACCCACTGCCTCCCAGGCTGCCTCACTGAGACCAGGCAGTACTGTGCGCCCCTTTCCCCCACTCCCAGAGGAAGACGCTACTCATGCAGGCAGCTCATGTGCTGCCCTTAAAGTAGCAATGACCCCAAAACGACCACCCAAATGTAGGAAGGAGCTGTGGATAGAGAAGAGGTGAAGAAAAGAAAGATGGACAATCCTTGGCATCAGACGGCTGAAAGTTTGGGCTATTGTGTACACCAGGAGACATGAATTACGGTTTCCCAGCACCCTGTTAAAACACTCAGAGGTTAGTTCACCAGAGTCTCTTGTTTCCAGTGAGGATCCAGGTTCATGTGTCACAGGGTAGCACTGGACATTACTCTGTGCTGTGTGTTGGGTGTTTCAATCACAGGCTTGTGCTCTGCGCGCCTGTGCTTCATTCAAGGCTTGTTTCTTAGCTTCCTAACGACACAGAATGTTTTGTTCAACCCTGTACTGTGGATCACACATTTCAGGTTTGCCAATCACAGTCATGGATTTCTCTTACAGGTTTCCTTCTTACAACAGTTTCATGAATTTACTGTGTTAAAGGGGATTTTTTTTTCTCTTTCTTTTAAGTCATCTGGAAGACGGGAGCCAAGATAATAGTAGACCTGCAACAATTTTATAACAGGCGGTCCAGAGCAGTCTCTACTGGGAAGTTACTGTGTAGACAGAACACAGTAAAATAACAGGGAAATGAGCTTTTTATTTGTGTGGCTTCATGTCCTTCTGATTTGCTGTTGATGTGAGGTAAGCTTTGAACTTTCTATATATTAATCTTTTGTTGTTTTTAAACACTGTAATCTCTGAACTAGGTCTTCCTTGTACTATGATGGTGGAAAATAAACTGGATAGAGATCTCCGTGACCTGAGCATCTCTGATCTCTGGAAGGAAGTTTTCTCTTGAGAGCCACTGGTGTTCAGTCTCCTTCTCAGCAGCTCGGTTTTATCTGCCGTATCAAATTCTGCTGTGTTTCAACTTCACGCATGGTAGGAGGGAAGGATGGCTCAGCTTTTCTGCAGAAAGCAATCCGGCTCAGCAGAAACAGCCTTTGACTCTGGGCTTGGTGATCCTTGGTAGGCGAAGGGCAGTGCTTTAGGCTTCATGGATGGCACTGCCTCGGTTACAACTGATGTGGGATGTGAAAACAGGTACAGACAAGAGGGAAACGAGAGTGCTTTTGTTTCTCGGCTTATGGAAATGTCGTTATTTTAAGTTCTTAAAATAGATTTTGTTTCCTAGAGCAGATATAGGTTCACAGTGAAATTGATCAGAAGGCCCGGAGGATTCCCGCATGTTCTCCGCCTCCTCCACATCAGGGTCACCCATATGAGCTGTACTCCCTGAACTGCAAAACCGAAAGCACGCTCTCATTTGGCACCTGGCAGCTTCACTGCCAGCGCCTCGACTTTAAGAACCTTCTACCTCCCAGAACTGTGAAAAAGAACCATTTACTGCTTGGTTTAAAACACGGAGTCCTTGCTACTGTGTTATAGCAGCTGGAACTGACTAGACATTGGACCTGATAGCCCACTATGTGCCTTCTACAACCTCCCCACCTGCTGTAGCCTTTAGGAATTACAGGTTTTTCTTTTGTCTCTGCCTCTCCTTTTCTAGAACACCATACAGTTGAAATGCTACCGTATGTAGCATTTTCACATTGACTTCTTTTGCTTCACAGTACCTAATTAAGCTTCTTCCATGTCCCTTCATAACCTGCTGCCTCACTGCCTTTTAGCATTGATAATGTCCTCTTGGATGGACACACCCCAGGGGCTGATCCACTCACTCCAAGAGTACCGTGGTTGCTCACACTTGTTGTAAATTTTGAAGAGGGCTCCTTTAAGCATCTGTGAGACCGCTGTTTTTGTTTGTTGTCTAATGTGGGCATGTGTCCAAATCCTTTGGATAAATGCTAAGAAGCTCTAGGACTAACTACCAATATACGCAAACATAGTTTTGTAAGAAGCCACCTACAGACCATTTTGAATTCTCCTCAGTAATAAAAAAGATCATCTCTCTTCATGCCCTCACAACATTTGGTATTTTCGGTGTTTTGAAATCTGACTGTTACAGTGGGGTGCGGGGTTGATTTCATTTGCAGTCCCCTGGTGACATGTGATGTTGAGTCCTGCCTCATGTCATTGCCGTTTGTATGCCGTCCTTAGTAAGGCTTCTCCCCAGTTATTATATCCACTTTAAAGGAGCAGTCTGTTCCCTTATTGTTGAATTTAGAGTTATGTGTATATTATATTTGCTTTCATTAGCTTGTTTTTTTTCCCCAAGTATTTTCTCCTACTTGTCTTATTCTCCTGTTGGCGCCTTTTGCAGAGCACACACTTCTTTTTTTTAAGGATAATTATTGATTCAATTTATTTAATAAATGTTGCCTTACTCAAACTCTCAATTCCTTATGTAGCTGTGCTGACACAGACCTTTAACCTGGCACTTGTGAGGCAGAGTCAGGCAGAGCTCTGTGAGTTTGAGGCCAGGCTAGTTACAGATCAAGTTCCAGGCAGCAGGCCTGTAGAGCTAAACTCTCTCCAAAAAAGGAAAGGAAAGAAGAAAAGAAAAAGAAAGAAGATAAGAAGCAAGGGAAGGAAGGAAGGAAGGAAGGAAGGAAGGAAGGAAGGAAGGAAGGAAGGAAGGAAGGGAGGGAGGAAGGGAGAGAGAGGGAGAGAAGAAGGAAAAAAGAAAAAAAGAAAAGAGAAGAGAAATGTCAAAGTAGCCGGGCATGGTGGCACATGCCTTTAATCCCAGTACTCGGGAGGCAGAGGCAGGCAGATTTCTGAGTTCGAGGCCAGCCTGATCTACAAAGTGAGTTCCAGGACAGCCAGGGCTAAACAGAGAAACCCTGTCTCAAAAAACAAAAAAGAAAGAAAGAAAGAAAGGAAGGAAGGAAGGAAGGAAGGAAGGAAGGAAGGAAGGAAGGAAGGAGGAGGAGGAAGGAAGGAAGGAAGGAAGGAAGGAAAGAAAGAAAGAAAGAAAGAAAGAAAGAAAGAAAGAAAGAAAGAAAGAAAGAAAGAAAGGGCAAACTGACTAAAGTCCCTTGTGTGAATGTATCCATTATATGACTTAGTTCATCTTCTGTTGTGCTAATAGGAATGCCTGTTACTGGGTAATTCATAAAGGAAAGAGTTACATTTGGTTCAAGTTTCAAAAGTCCAGACACATGCTACCAATATCTGTTTGGCTTCAAGTGAACTTCAGTGTGTGAGAAAACAGAAGGGAAAGAGGGAGACACTACAAAGGAAAAGGAACAGGGGACAAACTTTCCCTGAAGGAAAACATGTATCCACTCACAAAACCTCCCTCCATCCCCAGGGCCCACCCGTCTCTCGCAGGCCTAGGCTCCCAGCACTCGGATCTTGGGGAGTCACACTCAAACCAGACTCTCACCTCTGCCCTTCCCCATTCATGGATTTCTTGTTATGGAAATACATTTGTCCCAATAATTTCCAAGTTTCAACTGGTTCCAGAATCAGCTTCAAAGTCCCTTGTGTCATCTGAGACAAGACATCAAGACAAATGCCTGTCAAACATGAGGGTGTAAAATCAGGAGAAGTCATCACCTCTGGGAGGTAAAAGCAGGACAGGCTTAGGGTAGACACTCTTGTTCCCAATGAGAAGAGTGGGCCACAGGATGAGCTGATGAACAGCACTCAACAGATTAGACATGACATCTGAAAACTCTAGAATCACTGGGTAGTGGTGGCGCATGCCTTTAATTCTAGCACTTGGGAGGCAGAGGCAGGTGGACTTCTGAGTTCGAGGCTAGCCTGGTCTACAGAGTGAGCTCCAGGACAACCAGGGCTATTCAGAGAAAACCTATCTCGAAAAACCAACAAATAAAACCAAAAAACAAACAACAACAACAACAACAAAAAAACCAAACAAAAAAACTCGAGAATCCTCTTTTACTCCAAGTACAGGGTAGAGGGCGGACCCCCAAGACTCCAGGCAGCTCCGCTCTCACAGTTTGTTGGGTCTCAATTAACATGGCTGCTCTCTGTGGGGCAGAGGTGTCTTCACAGCACTGTACATAGCTTGTCATGGTAGGAATCACAACAGCAGAGCCCAGCCCACTCCCAGACACTGGGCTGCTATGGTATCTCCTTTGCTGGCAGGTCCCCGTGCAGCTCCCAGATAGTCCTCCTGACGTTTAGGTGGAGGGCTCCACACCTTCATAGCCCCTGCATTCCACTCGCCTGCGGAGTGGGCACTGCCAGCATTCGCTTACTGTGCCCTTTGCTGCGGCAGATGCTGCGGCGGTGGCCGGCAGTGGCCGGCCCCACTTGAGATTCAGCATGCAGCCCAGGCTTTTTGATTGGGTGCTTTGGATATATGAACAGAGGCACACCTGGGTACACCCATGGCACAGCTGGTTGAGGCTGAGCAGAGCCCACAGGGGGATTCAGTGAGCAGAATCCATGGGCCCCCAGAGTGATAAGGCCCCAGAAGATACTCCAGCCAGTCCTGGAACCACTCTGCCCCTCTAGGATTCTGGACTTTGATGAGAGAGGCAGAGTCTAAGATTTCTGAAATAGTTTTGGGGTCCTTCCCCATCGCTCTGATGAGTGAGACCTGCCTCATAAACATCAAACATCAGCTTGGCAATCATATACTTGGTGATATCTGCTGACCATGCTTTTTTAACTCTTCCATGACCAGGGTACTAACTCCCCCATTTTCAATGCCATGTTTCCTTCTTACCTATGACTTCCAGGGTTAGCTATCCCTTTTCTGTTACATTCCCCAAGTGGTTAAGAGTAACTGGGAGTATCTGAGGAGCTCTACAGCATACGTTGGTCTAATTCCAATTACAGAAAGAGCTTGCATGGCCTCTGTGCTTGCAGCAATGTAATAGAATGACTTTCACTCTGTGTCCCTGGAAGACATTCTCATTTCTACACACAACCTTCTCACCTCAGCCTTCATTTCCCACAGTTCTATCAGTGTGACAGCCTCAACTGTTTTGCTCCCATACTGTCCTTAGCTTCGTGTTTTTCTGAGCTCTCCGCAGAATTACCCCGAGTTCCACTTCTCACAACCAGCTCCTTTCCCAACACCCGCTTCAAAACTGATGCAGTCTGGGCCTACAGTGGGTTGGACTGCGGTTTCCACATAGTCAAGTGTTGCCATAGCAACAGTCTACTACTTGTTCTTCATCCATTTCCTGTCGCTATAACAGAATGCCTGAGGCTGAGTAACTCATAAAGGAGAAGCGTTTGGTTTGCATCTGATACTTCTGGAGCTTATTAGCTTCTGGGGGAGGGCTCATGAGAGAAATCAGGATACTCGCCCATTCCATGAGAAAATCAGTCTGTTCCTGAGGGCTCAACTCCTGTGACCCCAACACCTCCCATGAGACACCCAGCTCCCACTATGGTAACACTGATGAATTCAGTTTCTAACAGGTGAACTTTTAGGGAACCCACCCAAAACATGGAAGAATGGTCCATTTTGTGTAGTTTGTCAAGCTGTGCAGATACCTGAAGGGTACTTGATTATCCTCTCAATGCATGGAATTCATTGGGATCCTTCCAGCAGTTCTGAATATCTATGTCGGCATTGCTTGCTTTGGTTAGAGGTGTATTAACTTTACTCATCTTTAAAACAAAACAATATTTGGGGGTTGGTTGACTTTCTATTGATTTACTCTTTCTTGTTTGACACTCTGCTTTTGTTTTTTTTACCATAGTTTCCCATGTTCTCATGCTTCTCTAATTTTCCAGGTTCAGATAATGAAATTTAGATATTTCCTCTCCTCTAACAGACACATCCAACCCTATATTCCACCCCCACCCAATAGATCAGCCTTTACTGCACTACCCGGCTTCTTTTCCTTTAGTTTGTTTGCTTGGAGACAGTCACTTTATGCATCCCTGGATGTCCTAGTATTAACTACATAGAAATTTTAATTTCTCCTAACATTTTTTCACTTTCTGAGATATATATCTGGCATGTGTACATGTGTGTATGCATGTGCACACATGTGTAGAGGCCAGCAGTTGATGTCAAGAGTCTTCCACAATTGCTCTCCACTTAATTTATTGAGGCAGGTCCTCTCAATTAAACCCAGAGCTCTCCAATACTGTTAGTCTATAGCTAGCTTTCTCTTCTCTACATGCACAGGGAAGCAACTCCAGGCCCAGCCCTGGCTCAGTGGTTTTGTGTTTCCAATGAAATACAATTTAGTCTTAAAACATCGCAAAAAGAATAAGGACTTCTCAGATAATCAACAAAGTTTTAAAATTTATGTTGTATCCTAATAAATTACAAAATAAGCAAGTATCTTCATTATGTCCCTAATGCAACATTAAAATGTTAAAATTTTTATTCTTTTTTTAAAGGAGCTCTTGTAAAGTTATTATTATACATGATTGAATTGATGTCACATGGATAAATAGTACACAAAATAAATATTATACCACAAAAAAATCCCCATAACTTCCCATTAGAGAACTACAAAATGTAGAGCCTAATTCTGTGCCTTTTCAAGCTACATATATTCATTTTAAAATTTTGAACATGGGTTCTAGAACTTCAAACCACAGAGCCACAAATCCTGACCCCAAATGGGTGTGCCGAGACTGCACAGGCCCATGGAACACACGTTGTATCACCAATTCCTCCAATGCTGCATGGATGCTAATAAAGCCATCACTGTTTAGTCAAATGCCTCCTTGTTGTGCACTTGGACTCATCTGTGTATAGACTTTCTTCCAATCTTGTACCTTAACACTGAAGGGCAGAAAGCGTCTAAATGAATAGGAGAATCAAATAAAAACTATCCTTCAGAGCCAAGCGTCCCACACACAGCTGTGATGGAACTCTCTACTGTTCTGTCTTCATTTAAAGAGAGACTCGGTGGTGTCTGATGTGTAATATCCCAACTCTCAGAGAGGGAAACTGGGTCATCCGAAGTTGCTGAGAAGCAAAAGCTTGTTTCCAGTGCAGGCACAAGGCATGTCGTGTGGTAAAGAAACATACTCAAGAGCTACAGCGACTAAGACCCATTAGCTTCCCTCATCGAATCAGTCATTTTAAAAATGCTAGTGTAAGCAGAAAAGACATTAAATAGTTTCAAAAACTATGAACAGGTCCTGCTGAGTCACAGCTGTTGGTTAACTCAGAATACTAGTATCTGGACATACTGTTGTGTGATCAAGAATAATCTCTGACTCAGCCACACACTGTACTTCCCTCCCAAGCACAGAGAAACCCAACAGTTACTTTTTGCAGCAGCAGAGTAAAGAACCCGGAGGGTCATCTTCTAATCTGTATTTTCCGGAGTTGGGGAGATCTTTGCATTCCGCTATAAACTTTCGAAGATCTGTCTCTGGGAAGCCATCTTGCTGGTAGTGCTACACAGAAGAATAGGAAAATCCTCATTACTAAGGCCCTCTCCAGTAGCCTTCCAGACTCAGAGAGGAGCACTGGCAGTGGAATGGATGTCTCCAGGGAGAGCTGAGCACCCCCAGACATTTTAGGACCCATCACCTCTGGAGCCACCCAGGCTAGATGGAAGTTAAATGGGCCTGGGACTCTGCAGTAGTCCTGTGCTCACTCCTCCCAGTCTGCCCCCAACCCCCACAGTCATGTGAATACTGTCCATAACCCTCACTTGGGAAATACTTGGCCAAGATGCAGCTTACATCCTACGATGTCTACTCCCAGGCTACCTATAAGCCCATGAATTTCCAGCCAGTGTGAAGAAAATTCCTTGGGTGAAACCTGGTTCAGGTAGCTAGAATCCCATCTAATTTAGATTAGCAGAGCTTGGCTGGGATCCAAGCAGTGAGCATCCCTCATGTCCCACAGGTGCTCTCAGTGAGCATCCCTCATCTCCACAGGTGCTCTCAGTGAGCATCCCTCATCTCCACAGGTGCTCAGTGAGCATCCCTCATCTCCACAGGTGCTCCCAGTGAGCATCCCTCATCTCCACAGGTGCTCCCAGTGCACATCCCTCATCTCCACAGGTGCTCAGTGAGCATACCTCATCTCCCACAGGTGCTCCCAGGGAGCATCCCTCATCTCCCACAGGGGCTCCCAGTGAGCATCCCTCATCTCCCACAGGTGCTCTCAGTGAGCATCCCTCATCTCCCACAGGTGCTCTCAGTGAGCATCCCTCATCTCCCACAGGTGCTCTCAGTGAGCATCCCTCATCTCCACAGGTGCTCAGTGAGCATCCCTCATTTCCACAGGTGCTCAGTGAGCATCCCTCATCTCCACAGGTGCTCCCAATGAGCATCCCTCATCTCCCACAGGGGGTCAACGAGCATCCCTCATCTCTACAGGTGCCCAGTGAGCATCCCTCATCTTCCACAGATGCTCCCAGTGAGCATCCCTCATCTCCCACAGGTGCTCTCAGTGAGCATCCCTCATCTTCCACAGATGCTCCCAGTGAGCATCACTCATCTCACACAGGTGCTCTCAGTGAGCATGCCTCATCAAACAGGTGCTCTCAGTGAGCATCCCTCATCTCCACAGGTGCTCAGTGAGCATGCCTCATCTCCACAGGTGCTCCCAGTGAGCATCCCTCATCTCCACAGGTGCTCAGTGAGCATCCCTAATCTCCACAGGTGCTCAGTGAGCATCCCTCATCTCCACAGGTCCTCTCAGTGAGCATCCCTCATCTCCACAGGTGCTCAGTGAGCATGCCTCATCTCCACAGATGCTCCCAGTGAGCATCCCTCATCTCCACAGGTGCTCAGTGAGCATCCCTCATCTCCACAGGTGCTCCCAGTGAGCATCCCTCATCTCCCACAGGTGCTCCCAGTAAGCATCCCTCATCTCCACAGGTGCTCAGTGAGCATCCCTCATCTCCCACAGGTGCTCCCAATGAGCATCCCTCATCTCCACAGGTGCTCCCAGTGAGCATCCCTCATCTCCCACAGGTGCTCCCAGTAAGCATCCCTCATCTCCACAGGTGCTCAGTGAGCATCCCTCATCTCCCACAGGTGCTCCCAGTGAGCATCCCTCATCTCCACAGGTGCTCCCAGTGAGCATCCCTCATCTCCACAGGTACTCAGTGAGCATCCCTCATCTCCACAGGTGCTCTCAGTGAGCATCCCTCATCCCTCATCTCCACAGGTGCTCCCAGTGAGCATCCCTCACCTCCACAGGTGCTCTCAGTGAGCATCCCTCATCCCTCATCTTCCACAGGTGCTCTCTCATATGTCATCTACTTTATACACGCAATACCTACTGACATGTGTTAGTCTAATAAGAGATTAGAAAATGTACTTAACGGTCGAGGACAAAGAGTTCAAACGCTCAGGGGTTGCCTGACATGTGTCAGGCCCTGGGTTTGTTCCTTAGTACAACTATCAATGAGTAAAAAAGAACTTTTTTTTATTTTTTAGCACAAATACTGAGAAAGAAACCGTTCAACATTCTAGAAATTCCACTTCTCCTTCACTCTTCTCTTTTCCGTGATTATTATAATTTAGTTGCGTGTCTCTGCCCCATCAATGTCCTCTGAGTACTAAGCTTGCTGTCACACACACTTCCAGATGGGCGGTGCCTCCAGCTTCCGACAAACCTACCTTAATAGTTTCATATGTGTCTGTGATCAGCGCGATGAAAAGGCTCAGAATCATGTATATGAAGAGGCTGATGAATGAGTACAGGTAGACCCGGCTGAACAGCCAAACCAGGTAACTTTTCTGCTGCATTTTCGCAAATGTGGAAAACATATCGTCTCCATTTATGAGAGAGAATAGGCACTCGGAGACCCTGTTCAGGGAACGGAACTGGGGGAGGGGTAAGAAAAGTTCATTTTCTTCTCTGTTCCTTCCTGTGGGAGATTTTTGTTCATGACAGCATTCTGACCTCGTATGTCAGGTGCCCCTTTCCCAACAACCAACCCAAGGGAGCCACCAGCCTTTGCTTTGGGGCATATCCACGCCCTGGCCTGCTTTGTCAAGCAGCTCTTTCTTGTCACTCCTCCGAGCTGCAGCAACCCGAACTAGAGCAGGAAAGATGGTTCTGCTCTCAGTGCCTCTCAAGAGTCAAGCATCCCTCCCCACCATCTCCTCCTCTTCCTTCCCTTCCCTGCCTTCCTTCCCCCCCTTCCTCTCCCTTTCCCTCGCCTTTCCTCCTTTCACCTTCCCTTTCCCTCCCCCTCCCTTCCTGCCCTTCCCCCTTTCTCTTTCACAGAAAGAGACCCTTAAAATGAATGCTTCTGCAGAGACACCCAGGTTCCAGACTCGAATGGCCCCTCATCTCATCTTGAAGCTCATCCAGCTCAAGATAACATCAAACAGTCAAGACAGTTCTCACAGCAAACTTTTCAAATATTCCTACAGGGTTTTTTTTTTGTACAGTTTTACAGATGTGTATGAGTGAACTCAAACAGACTGAACAACTTCACTGGTGGGAAAAGAAACATACTTATCTAATGTATTCCAAATAGGATGTTAGGCAGTGGAGCAGATCAATAATTCTCATGAGGTGTTCACATTTGACTGATTTATAAATAGTGATACACTCATTATTGGATCTATATGTGGATATAGATATATGACTTTCCATATTTTAAGGCTGAATTACCAGATCAAAGGAGTTCATGTAAGAAGGATAAAGACTGACAGCACTTGATGGCTGCTGGTTGGGGATAGTGTGTGATCCTTGGTAGGCTGATCACACTCTGATGGACGGCCCCCCACCCATGGGCAGCATTAGTTACACCCAATGGGCTCTAAGAAAGAGAACATGAAGTTAGGAGGATGGAAGGGAGGACCTGGAAGGTGCTGGGAGGAATAGTAGATGAAAATGATCAAAATATGTGCATGTGTACGTTTCTCAAAGAATAAATAAAAGTATTAATATTTTAAAAAGGGTAAAACAGCATAGTAGGTGTGTTAGTACACACCTGCTATCCCAGCCCTTGGGCGGTAGAGGCAGGAGGGATCAGGACTTGAAGGTCATCCTTGACTACATACGTGAGTTAAGGTCAATCTGAGCACAGACAAAAATAGAAATAAATAAACAATAGAAGCCATCGGCCTCGTCACATGAGCTTAACCAATGTCAGGAAGAGAGTTGGCTATCAGTACCTATGGTGGTTTGAATAGAAATGGCCTCATTAACGCATGTGTTTGAATATTTGGCCCAAAGAGAGTGGCACTATTAGGGGGTGTGACCCTGTTAAAGTAGGTATGTCCTTGTTGCTGGAGGTGTGTCACTGTCAGGACAAACTTTGATGTCTCAGAAGGTCAAGCCCTGGCTTAGTGGTACACAATTCTTGCTGTTTGTGGATCCAGATATAGAACTCTCAGCTCCTTCTCCAGCATCATGTCTGCCTGTATACGGAAATGCTTCCTGCCCTGACAATAAATGGACCAAACCTCCGAAACTGCGAGCCAGCCCCAGTTAAACATTTCCCTTCATAAGAGTTGCCATAGTTATGGTGTCTCTTCGCAGAAACAGAAACCTAACTAATACAGCACCTTCTCGTGGTAAGGGCCCAGCACAATCCATCCGCAAAAGCAATAGCCTAGATAGATCATAGCAGCACAGCAACAGAACCTCATGACGTTGGGCAGCGCCGCCTGGAGGGTCAGAATAAGGAGCTGCGGAAGGAAGAGAGGGTGTTAGACCCGTCCGCCCTTAATCAAAGGAGTGAAGTAGCTGAAGTGGACTCTGTAGGATTCCTTACATTGTACTTTGCAAAGAAACCCAGGTATCGGATAACTCCAAGCCACACCAGCATGGTCGACGTTCCGAGAAGTATGCTGCAGACATCATAGCTTGTGAGACTCTAGATAGAATAGGGAAAACTGGTTAAATTGCAATATATGTCAGTTAGGCAAGAAATATTAAATAGCTATGTGCCAGGAGCTGTTCTAGGTGTGAAGAATAAAGCAACAGAGAGATAGTTTGGGGTTTTTTTGTTTGTTTGTTTGTTTAACCTTCATAAAGCTTACACTCTAGTGGAATATACAGAACAAAACCAGCAATAGATTAACACAGCCTCCAGTACATTCCATGATGGTAAATGACCAATGGTGTGAGATTGCAGTTTGGAGCAGGATGATCAGTAACAATCTCAATGAACAAGTGACATGGAAGCAAAGAAATGAGGGAGAAAGTTAACCAAAAACCTCGAAGAGCCTTGGGCACATAGAGCAGCAAATACAAACGAAGGACCGGAGGCAGCAGGGAGCCCGGCAAGAAGTGAGAAGCAGATAGAGTAGGGGGGAGGTAAGGGGAGGGCAGTGTAAGACCTCATGGGTACTCAGGCTGCAACACACAGACGTCTAGGGTTGTTTTTGTCAAAAGGGGTCAGGGAGATTTGAGAGCCTTGAAGAAGAGGAGAGGCATGGGCGAGTTTCTGGTGCATGGCTGACAGGCTGAGAGCAGAGGGCTTGGAGTAATGTGAGAGCAGGTGATGGCTGGGTGCAGCCTGTAAAGGTGACTGGCTCCTTATCGGAGGCAGAACACATAAAGTCCCTCTAAGATTAGGCATAGGAGAGAGGAGTTTTATAAAAGAGGGGAGCTTCAGTGAACGCGTGGTTTGAGGCATGAACACACTGAGAGGTGCCGTTCGCAGACTGGAAAGGCAGTGCGTGAGGAGGATTTGAATTGAGGAGCGCTGGGGGAGTTCTGAGTTAGTTATGTTAAACCTGAGAAGATAAGCAGACGATGTAAGGTTGACACTTGGCTATGCAGGCCGAAGCACAGGGACTTCTAAGGTGCAGATTTGACACGTGTTGGTACAGAGGTGCCAAAATATCTATCTGGGTCAGGACAACAGTACCAAGGCAGTGACAGAAAAGGGCTGCTCGAACAGGATGCCTCAAAACATCCTCACGCTGAGGACTGGCCACCCGGAGAGGAAGCAGCATGGAAAACTCTGACAACAGACAGGGATCTGGAGGAAACCTGACAAGAGTCACCTCAGCTGAAAGGCAACACACGCTAACCAAACCAGCAGTGGGAAGCTCCCAACAGGTCAGGACAGAGAGCAGGGATCCACAGGAGTTTCCATGGCTACGTGACACAGCCAGATTGGAAGACATCCTGGAAGAGCAGGTAGTAGAGGAATTAGAATCATCAGCAAAATTAGGTGCTACTTTGATATCTTTTATCCTATAAACTGGAGCAGAGACCTGGGGAAATAGTTGGATAAAGGACCTAGGAATTTAATTTTTCAGAAGAAGCAAAAGCATAGTATGAGGGAGTTAGTCGAGGAAAGAATTGCCAGAGAGAAGAAAGAACCTGGGGCCAGCTCCTGAGAGGCAAGTGAAGGAGCTAGCCTTGGACAGCAGCCTAAATCATCCACAGTACCAGAATGACACACACTGGAGACAAGGAGGGGTCCCTCTTACTGCTATGAAACAGGAAGTGAGGTGAGGGCCAGAGGTTTCAGAAGGGAAGAGGATGGTCCAGAAAAATGAAGACAGTGCTTGATGGACACTATGAAGGCTCAAGGAAGGAAATGGTAGTTGATAAAAAGAAAAGAGATGTCATGCACGGAGCATCCCTGTAACGCCAGAACCGAGGAGGTGGAGGCAGGAAGATCAGAGTTCAAGGCCAGCCTCAGCTACATGGTGAGTTTGAAGAGAACCTGGGCTGCATGCAATACTTCCTCAAAACTAATAAATAAATATTAACTATAAATCTACCATAATTATATTTTTGGTTCCCTAAAGCTAAAAACAGCCACGAAAAACAGCCATGCTATGGTAGCAGCTGGCCCATGGTGGGCCCCATCTTGCCCCTGTTCTTCTCAGGCATCTGTGTCCTTCTTCCCCACAGCCCCTTGCAGGTGGGTTTGACTAATGTCACTCTAGAGCGCGTGAACAAGAATGAAATCTGCTTCTCCTGAGCCATGACCATGTGACACCGGAAGGCTGCCACCATCTGGTATTTTCACTTCCCACAGGCTGGAGCCAGCTCATGAGGCAACCCTGTGTCAATCGTGAAGTCAGGACGAGCCCTGAGCATCTGTCAAGGAACAAAATGCAGAGAGCTTAGGTCCCTGAACGACCTGCAACCTAGAGCCCCACCCTGACTGCTTCAGAGATGAGAAGCAAGTTGCCCTTTGACCCAGCCCCTGTGTTTGGAGTCTGCCTCGGTTTATGACTGGGTCTTAGATGACAGTAGTTTATTATGACAAGACTAGGAAAGTATAAAGCTGACAAGGTTCACTTGAACATTGTTAACTGTTTGTTTGTTTGTTTGTTTGTTTGCTTCTTTGTTTGTTTGGAAAGAAAGACTAATTCTAGACTAGATTAATCTTATTTAGGGAGAATAATATCAATGGGAAAAGAAAATGAGCATATTTTTACATTGAAAGAGCAAAGGAAATAAGGTAGAAATGCACACAGAAGTACCTTGACCTCATTCCCCTCCCTCCATGCTCCTCCTCCCCCTCTTCCTCCTCCTCCTCCTCTTCCTCCTCTTATTTTTTGGTCAAATATCTTAACTTTAACATTTTCTTTTTTTTTTTTATTTATTATATGTAAGTACACTGTAGCTGTCTTCAGACACTCCAGAAGAGGGCGCCAGATCTCGTTACGGGTGGTTGTGAGCCACCATGTGGATGCTGGGATTTGAACTTATCACCTTCGGAAGAGCAGTCGGGTGCTCTTACCCGCTGAGCCATCTCACCAGCCCACTTTAACATTTTCTGTGACAACTCTTGACAACTCTTAGCAGAACTTCCCTGGTATGTATGTGACTTTTGGTGTGTGTGACCTGGAGACTTTGAACTCTCTCGATCTAGCACAGAGCATTTTCAGGCCACTCAGATGAACTGACCTATCAGTTTTTGGATTATGCTTTTTAAAACTCTGCTTGAAAAACAAAACAAAACAAAACTCTGCTTGAGGGGCTGGTGAGATGGCTCAGCGGGTAAGAGCACCCGACTGCTCTTCCGAAGGTGATAAGTTCAAATCCCAGCATCCACATGGTGGCTCACAACCATCCGTAACGAGATCTGGCGCCCTCTTCTGGAGTGTCTGAAGACAGCTACAGTGTATTTACATATAATAAATAAAATAAATCTTAAAAAAAAAAAAAAAAAAAAAAA
>LR749744.1:815930-864545 GCA_902729485.2 Mus minutoides
AAAGGAATATAGGCACTCAAAAAAAAAAAAAAAAAAAAAACTCTGCTTGAGAGACTTCTAGTAGCCGAGTGGTAGTGGTGTATGCCTTTAATCCTACCACCAAGGAGGCAGAGACAGGCAGAGCTGTGAGAAAGAACTCCTAAACAGTCAAGGCTCTACAGAGACCCTGTCTCAGAGAGAGAGAGAGAGAGAGAGAGAGAGAGATTGAGTGCTAGATTTAAAACTTAACTATAGAGTTAAAAAAAACTGCTGTTGTCAGTTTCAAGTTAACTGAATACAAAGCCCAGAAGAATTTTTTTTACAGTTTGGAAAAATACATTTTTTTACCATTGTGATATTTTACCATTGTGATTGCACAGTTGGGAAGAACAGTTTACCTTGGCTTGGATTTCCATTTTCAGAATTGATCCAATGATTGTCAATATGTCACTAATGATGATCATAATGTACCACCCATTGATGAACTCCATCTGATCAGAGGCCGAAACTTCCTTCTTGTAGTGAAGAAGGAAAAAGTTGACAAACTCCTTTTGGGAAGAGGAGAGACAATGTGAGCTTCGGTGTGGCTGAGCGCATCAGCAGTGCCTTGGGGAGCAGCGCTTACCTGTTGAAGCTGAAGACCCCTAATCACAGACCTGGCACACAGCACCAGCGAGGCCAAGCAGGTCAGGATAACAAAGGCATCAAAGATCATCATGTAGTGGGTGTTCTTCTGAACTGGAAGACAGGGCCACGGAAACATTAACGTGATGATGTGACTGCTTTCTCAAATAAGTCAGATAATTCAAACGTTTCAGAATGACAAGGACAGGAAGTCCTGAGAGCACTCTTTCCATTAGTATTTTTAAAAAGCTGAAGGTCAGCCGGGCGCGGTGGCGTACGCCTTTAATCCCAGCACTTGGGAGGCAGAGGCAGGTGGATTTCTGAGTTCGAGGCCAGCCTGGTCTACAGAGTGAGTTCCAGGACAGCCAGGGCGATACAGAGAAACCCTGTCTCGGAAAAAAAAAAAAAAAAAAAAAAAAAAAAAAAAGCTGAAGGTCCTTCCAAGAAAACCAAAAACAAATCAAAGATCTTTCATTATCAGCCTGTGGTCTTTATGCTGAATAGGTTCTCCTTGTGGGTGTGATATGCACAGACATTATCCCAGCAGTCAACAAGCAGCAAGCAAGCAGCAAGCAGCAAGCAAGCAGCAGAAGGATTATCATGAGGTCTAGGCTAGCTTGTATTATATACTAAGTTTGCGGTCAACCTGGGCTACATGCACATAATGAAATCCTCTCAAAAAAAAAAAGTCAACCAATCAGTAAATAAGCCTTCCAACTCCTACATTGCTTGATAACATACGTAGCTGGGTATAAAATACCCAGTCAGCATCCTCAGGTACCTGGCACTTTTCCAGGTGCTGGAACACTGGACTTAACAGGAGCATCTGTGACGTGGGACAAGCAAAGAGGTGAGCAGGTGCGTGGACAATAGGCACAGATGGAGGGGTATAAGAGACTTAAAGTCACAAGCACAGACGGTGCCCAGCACACTTCCCGCCTGAGTCTGTTCCACACACTTTGTGTGTACAGGATCCTCACAAAACCCCCATGAAACTGCCATGCTTACCCCCACTTTGAACTTGAGAAGACTGAAACACAAGGAGGTCCCACATGACGAGTAAGTGGCACGGTCAATGTTTAACTGTTCACAGCACCGCCACTGTGCATCAGGCTGTTCTGTTTGGTTTTAGTTTGGTTAGAAGACATCTTCAGCTCTTGCCATAAATCTACTGAATCAGAAGTCATAATGTCCCTGAACCCTCCAGGTACAAGGCTGCTACGTTTCAGAGCCCTTGCTCCCACTGGAGAAGGTAGCTAGAAAAGAGGCCTCATTGAGGCTTTAACTGAGCCTTGGGTGACAAGAAATGAGCAGTTTCTGCCAAGCTTGGTGGCTCACACTTAAAGTCCCAGCACTTGGAGACTAAGGCAGAAAGATCATGAGTTATAGGATAGCCTAGGCTATATAAGAGAGACCCTGTCTAAGCAATGGAGGAGGGGTAGAAAAAGAGGAAAAGAAGAGAGAGGAATATAAGAAAGAAGAAATGAATAGAAGAAGAGAGAAAATGGAAGAGGAGGAAGGAGGAGGGAAGACCATTTTTCAGCCATATTGAAATCCTGGAGAGTCATAAATGCCGTTGTGGCCACATGCAGAGGGCAGTAGCCACCTAATCCTTCAGGTTTATCTCTCCCAGGCTACTGTGAGGAAGCAATTTCAGAAAGAGCTGTAATAAACCATACTGCTGATGTTTGCCCAGAGGCTTCTAATGGCTGCTCAAATGTCTAGCACTGCATTAGAAAGACTTAAAAACCAGAGCAAGCATTTGAGAGGCAGCCTCTGTGCCAGTGACTTTGGATGCTCCCATTTTCTCCATGTGAGATGCTGCTCCAAGTTTGCACCCCACCCAGGCAAGTCTGTGTCTGTGGTGAGGTTTGTGGTCCCAGCGCCCCATACACTCATACAGTACCTCGGGGACTACCCTCATGTTGGTATGACACTCACACAGTCCAGACCCAGCTCAGCTCTACCAACTCTCTTGTGGGAAGCAGAGGAAAGCACGTCTCCTTGGTAGAGCCCATGTAATCTCTTGTGTGGTCTAGTCATGATTGAAGGGCAGCGCAACCTACCATCTGGGCTACTCAGGGAAATTCTGTCCTGGCAGTGTCTTCCTGTTCTGGATAGGACTCATTCTAATCTGATTTTTTGTTTGTGTTTCTAGATCAGATTTTTCTTCCCACATCACTCCATTTTTTAAGCCAGATGAAAGATCACTATGACATCATAACGATGACATCATAATGATGACATCATAGCATCCTCCCTTCTCCCTCGATGTAAGACCACATGTCACTACACATCGCTCCTGACCCTTGGTTTCTTCATCTGTAAACATATGGATTCTGCTGCCTGTTGAGATATTTAAAGATATTAAATGAGGAAAATAGGTATACATACTCTTTTAGTGCAGAACCGTATGTAGTTGGTAAGGACTGTAGAGAAGGTAAGGAGATGTTGGATGCTACTATGTACTGACTGAATCACCAGACATCTACAGCAACCCAATCTGCCTTCAGAATGTCAAGGGCCTGGGACTGGCCCAGTCTTTTACTTAGTGCTCCCTACATCCTGTGGGTAGTAATATGATGCTTAATGATTTAATTACCATCCTGAGAATGAGTAGAGCTTATGACTTACTTGATCCAGACACGTGCCAGTCTTTGCATTCTCTGATAGAAATGTCATTGTCTAAGCTTATTTTGATTCTTCCACTGTGAGCCTTGTTGTCGAATGTTATCTGTAAAGACAGGAAAAGGGGTCCAGGATGCATGACTAGGTTTGGGAGTCAAGATAGGTCTCTAAATCCACCAGGAAGCAGCTCTTCAGAGGACACAGGACATGCTGATCCTCACTTCTGACCAGCTGGTACTGGTCTCTGCTAATCCCTGAGGAGTGGCCCTTCATTTCTCTGTGAGGCGATAGCACTGAATTAGATCTGCAGTAGAGAGATTTTAGCATCTAAACCCCGTGTTTCTAGGATGTATTCTAGCCCTGGACACCTTAGCAAACAAGAGTCTCTCCTTCCTATTCCAGATACTTGACTTGTGTGCTGAATTTGGACAGGTTTCCTCTGTGCACCGTCCCATCCGACCTTAGCAACAGATAGCTTTTGGTGTTCAGGCAAATTGCACCAACACAGAAGCAAGAGCACAGAGGCACATTGCTCCTGTCCTTAGACATTCTGGGCTGATATTTCTCCATCACTCTGACATCCCATGTGTTACAAAGGGCTTGGTGACAGAGTCGCTAGCATTCTTGCTCCTGAGGTAACCAGTTGAAGATGCTCAGTACAAGGAGCACAAAGCTACAGCACAAAGCTGTGCATGATCCTCCGGTGTCTCCATCTAACGCTCTTGCTTCCTCCTCGTAGAGAGAAAGAAGGAAAGGCAAGAAAATCCAGCTATATCTTTCTTCACCTTTTCCAACAAAAATATGGAAAAGGTTCACTTGAAAGTCCTTCATTGCTGGGCGTGGTGGCGCACGCCTTTAATCCCAGCACTCGGGAGGCAGAGCCAGGTGGATTTCTGAGTTCGAGGCCAGCCTGGTCTACAAAGTGAGTTCCAGGACAGCCAGGGTTATACAGAGAAACCCTGTCTCGAAAAAAAAAAAAAAAAAGTCCTTCATTTACAGCTTAGTCCTAAATGAATATCTGCCTTACTCTGCTCCCTGCTCAGAGAATATCACAGAAGGGGCCGGGCAGAAAGACTGTAAGACGGAAGGAGGGGAGGACTGCTGTGAATGGTGTCTTCTGGACATATCAGGGAAACTGTTTTCATGGACTCACAGCAGCGCAAGATCAAGTCAGCTGACTTTACAGCGTAGACACATGAAACCACGCCCTTATCTGAGTAGCTGTTGGTGCCTGATGGCTACTGGAAGAGAGGCATCCACTCTGTTGGAATGTGTGGCCTCTGATAAGTTGTCCATGCTCTGGAGATAACTCCTACCTGTGTGTATTCAGACATCGTCAACTGGACCAAGTGGGAATATGGTAGAACAAATTCTGGGAGGAGATGGAGGGGTGCAGTGCTGGTGAATATGATCAAAATACATTGTACTTGCCTATGAAATTCTCAAAGGACTTTTAAAAATGCTCAAAATCCTCTGCTGTTGGGTTTTGTTGAAGTTTCTCTACACAGAGAAGGCAGACAGAGCTTCAAGTATGAGATTCTAAGTAACTTCAAAGAGTCCAGTAACTGCGTGCCCTCGAGATGGAGTATCAGCTTCTCTTCCTACACAAAGCCACTGCCATTGGCTGTGCTGCCCACAGTGGCTGAAGAACACAGCCTACACCCCACACAAGGAGATGCCAGTGTCATTTGGTGGAGTGAAAAGTCCTCACCAATGAGAAATTATTCTTTTTTTACATAAAGAGCCTCAAGGACAGATAGGGACTCAGCAGACATCCTTCCTGAGTTACATTTCAATAAGCCTCAGCAGATGATGACTTCCCCCAAGAAGGAAGTGTGCTGGGTAGGATTTTTAGAAGAGTATCACTGGGAGATAAAAAGTTACTACATTTGAAGACCTATGCACTTGGTATGCCCTTCATGATACTGATCCTTTGGTACTTGGTCATCCTCTGTGCACCAGGTGCCACACTGGAGACAGTAACAGGCAGGTGAGTCCCTGCCTTACAGAACATGCACCAAAGTACAGAAGACAAACAGCAAGTTAGTAACATGAGGAAAAGAGAGCTGGAAGGAGCAATGTCCTCGGGCATGTTCAAGTGGCATGCCCTATATTTTTGACAATGCCTTAGCACCAGTAAATGAACCATATACCTAGTTAAAATAATTTTTGTCTAGGTAGGAGCCACGTGGAGCACAACCCACACTTACAGTCAGTGTAAAGTCATAACAGTCAGGAAGCTCCTGGTGGCGAACTGTCTGCAGATTGATGGCTTTGAGCTTAAACTGGAGCTCCACCGTCAGAAGTCTGCAAAGCAGAGGATGTTTGAGATGAGGGTCACACAGAGCTGAGCTGTGCGCCCCTCCAGAGCATGCTTGAGATGAGGGTCAGACACAGAACTGAGCTGTGCGCCCCTCCAGAGCATGCGTGAGATGAGGGGGTCACACAGAGCTGAGCTGTGCGCCCCTCCAGAGCATGCTTGAGATGAGGGTCAGACACAGAACTGAGCTGTGCGCCCCTCCAGAGCATGCGTGAGATGAGGGGGTCACACAGAGCTGAGCTGTGCGCCCCTCCAGAGCATGCTTGAGATGAGGGTCACACAGAGAGCTGAGCTGTGCGCCCCTCCAGAGCATGCTTGAGATGAGGGGGTCACACAGACCTGAGCTGTGCGCCCCTCCGTTTTCCTCACCTGTGGAAGTCCAGGCTCAGGTTGAGTTTATTTTCTCCAGGTGTTCCAATGTGGGAAGCTTCATCTGGCTCTATAAGGAAACATTCTGCCACAGAAAGGAACAAAGCCATAGATATAAGTGCATTTCCAGAGGACAATAGTTAAGATCAGCTGCTCATACTGATTCGTTTTAGAATTAGGACTGTAAGAATTCAGTATCATTGCCCTTGTCCTGTGTCTACTGTCTTTAAGATGTAGAACATTTCTGGAGTGGTTGACGATTTAGAAAGACTCAACCTCTGTCTCAGAACATCATTGCTCTCCCTGCCTCTAGTTCCCTGATGCTTTTACCTATATGTTTTTCTTTTGAATTCATGAGGTATTTTGTTTGTTTGTTTTTGGTTTCGGTTTTTTTAGTTAGTTAGTTTGTTTGTTTTACCAGACAGGGTTTATCTGTGTAGCCCTGGCTGTCCTGGAACTCTGTAGACCAGGCTGGCCTCTAATTTAGAAATCTGCCTGCCTCTGCCTCCCAAGTGCTGGGATTAAAGGCATGTGCCACCACCTCCCGGCATGCGTTTTATAACAAACAGTTCACGGTAGAAGTTGGCACATAAGAACTTCTGTATAGTTAGTTCTTTCTATGCCATGAAGGTACTGCCCATCAATGTTTACAGAGATGAAGTTATCACAGGGCTTAGGTATAAATCAAGGAGTTAAAAACAGTAGTTGGAGGTTATAGGGGATCGTCACCTGTTTCAACTTCTGGATCGATGTCAAAGGTGTCGTTCCCGGGGCAGATGGTTCCTTGCCTGTAGAAGTACTGACAGATGGCCATCGCCGACTGCTTAGTCCCCTTGTTCTCATAAGCATGGTTGCCCACGGAGATGTTCCGAAGCTGCAAGTACTTCACCCGAAAAGAGAGATAGGAGTGGAATACCAACCGGGGCCAAAGGGGTGCCAGCCAGGGCAGAAGCAAAGCCATGATAGCCCTTGCTGGCCATGTCTCCCCTTGGGGTGCAGACATTCAGGAAACACACTCTCGGATGCTGCATCTGAGGGAGAGGCTCTAAATAAGAGTGGTGGAGATCAGAAAGGGAGGCGAGGAAAAGCCCACAGAGGACTTGAATACTCCAATGCTTTGTACAATGTACCCAGGAATTCTCCAGGGCAGCTGCCTCTGACCACAGTCTCTCCCAACTCCTGCTCCAGCATCTCTTGGTTTGGTGAGAGCCTCTCACCCCAGATGCAGCATCCCAGGTCATTCTTTGACTGGCAAAGTAAAAACAAATTAAAGATTTGCAACCAAAAGCTGCAGCTACAAGAAATAAAGCAATTATATATTGCTCGTTTGTGGTCCTTCCCTGTCTTCAGACCACCTAAAATAAGGATTTTGAACCCATTAATAAACCTTTCTGTGTCTGTCTGACACTTCTGTCTTCATGGAGTAATTACATCAAATGCTATGTCAGTGAGCACTGACAGGCTTAGATGCATTTGTGAACACAGAAAGGACATGTATCTCTCTTGGATGTATGTATGGACATGGACAGACTATGCATCTCTCTATCGCATGAGCAATATTTTGTAATATGAGCTATGATTTTTTTTTGGTGGATTCTTTAGAAAGCAGAGGTGCTGAGGCCACTGAGTGGGGACTAAGAAAAAAACAGCCAGATGCAGGAATTACCACGCTACGTTTTATCTGGTAGCGCACACAGTTCTGACATAACAGGGCCTGAGGAACTATGTGGACCCTTCGCCCATCTGCATCCCTTTCATCACGGAGGCCACAGCAAGGAGATACAAGAGCTAAGAATGCAGACACCTTGATCTTAGCCTCTCAGAACTGTGGGAGGAAACTGGTTTCACATATCAACCTACAGATATTTCCCTATAATAGCAGAAAGAAATATGGCAGCTAAGATAGGACTCTTCGTGGAGAGAACATGGGAATCTAAGAAGGAAAGTGGCTCCAGTGCCAGATACAGTGTTCTTCTGAAGTCTGAGTTTAGTCCTACTGATAAAGGTAAAGAAGTTTTACAGAGAATTTACCTGGCCTTTAGTCAGGCATAGTAATTGCTTTTCAGAAGTGGAGGCAGCAGGATCAAGAGATCAAAGCCAGCCACCGCTTCCAAGAGTGTGAAGTCACTTTGGGTTACATCAGGCCCCGTCTCAAAACAACAACATGTAGTGGATGGTTTACTTCTTGTCTCTGCATACCCTCTGAGACACATACAAATCTAGTACAACGTTTTACAGATAATTAATACAGTTAAAAGTTAAATCTAGGGCTGAGAGATAGCTCACTGTGTAAAGTACTTACCACCAAATCATGAGGACCTGAGTTCAAATCCCCTGCGCCATGGGAAACCAGGCACAGTAGCATGAGTCTGTAATTCCAGTGTCCCTGTGACAAGGCAGGGTGCAGTGACAGGAGCATTCCCTAGAAGCTCACAGGCCACCTAGCTTAGTATATGTAATGTTGAAAAAGACTCTGACCTCAGACAAGGTAGAAGGTGAGGACTGACAACCAAGGTTGTCCTCCGAGCTTCACTCAAATGTCATGTCCTGCACAAACATGATACACACACACACACACACACACACACACACACACTCACATACACACATCACTCTCTCTCACACACACACATATACACATACTCTCTCACACACACAAATACATACTGTATGCTTGGCCCTGGGAACAACAGCATTAGCCTGTTGGAGTAGGGGTGACCTTGTTGGAGGAAGGGTGTCACTGTGGGTGTGGCCTTTAAGACCCTCCTCCTAACCACATGGGAGCCAATCTTCTCCTGGATGAAGATGTAGAACTCTCAGTTCCTCCTGCACCATGCCTGGACACTGCCATGTTCCTGCCTTGATGATAATGGACTGAACCTCTGATCCTGTAAGCCAGCCCTCAACTAAACGTTGTCTTTGTAAGAGTTGCCTGGGTCATGGTGTCTGTTCACAGCAATAAAATCCTAATTAAGACACATACTCTATTTTTCACATGCACACACACATTTAATCTCTCTTTCTCTCTCCCTCCCTCCCTCCCTCCCTTCCTCCCTCTCTCCCTCCCTCCCTTCTCTTCCCCCCTTCACACACACACACACACACACACACACACACACACACACACACCTTTTTTTTTAAGTCTCTAAACTCATCTTTATCAGTGAGCTACTTGCTCTTTTCCCTGTACAATCGTATGGCGTGATTCCGTTTACCGACTCCAGGCAGCTTTGGTGTCTGACTAGGTTTCCTGTCCGCAAGGCTAGCAGGAGTCCTGCCTCCACAAAGATGGGCTTCCTCCTCTAGCCGCTTCTGGTGCTCCATGTTAGTGGCTCACGGCCTCTGTTTGAATAAGCTGCTTCCAGAAATGAGGAGTCACGGCTGCTCCGGGACGTGTTCAAAGAGGGGATTTAATGATTTTTGGAATGTGGTCTGTAGCTAACCTAGGCCAAAAACACTGACCTCAAAAGCACTTTTAATTATCCCTTCAAAAGAAGTGATTTGGGACCTTCAGAAAGTACTAATTATAGCAAGAATAACCCAGAATGAAAGCCTGAGTCTGGAGGATGGAAAACAAGCTTTTTTTTCTGTGGGGCAGGCAGTGAGTCAGCCGCATAGAATAACTCACCAGGCCCGGCTAGAAGCCTCTCTTTTACATGAGCTCGAAGGCCTTGCTTGTTATCCAAACTGCAAAAGTAATATTCTCATTAGTTATTATAAGTCTCCAAAAGTATAAGCTTTGAAGACTTAATGACTATCTATATTCAGGGTTATGTTAGTAATTTTGAATATTGAAGCTCTCACATCAAGTCCTGATTCTTTTAAATGAGTCATTGAAATTCTACCTTTCTGTCGGTAGGAATCATAGACTTTTTTTTAATCAATTTTTACTTGTGTATGAATATAGCAATATTTTTCAATCAATTTTTTTTTCGAGACAGGGTTTCTCTTCATAGCCCAGGCTGTCCTGGAATTTTGTAGACCAGGCTAGCCTCGAACTCAGAAATCTGCCTGCCTCTGCCTCCCAAGTACTGGGATTAAAGGCGTGCACCATCACTGCCTGGCTTCAATCAATTTTTAAATATTTGTTTTATTTTACGTGTGTGTGGGTGTGTGTGTGTGTGTGTGTGTGTGAAGGGATACTAGCCAAGGCCAGAAAGACAATAGATTCCCCTGAAGCTGAGATAACAGGCAGTTTTGAGCTGCCCAATAAAGATGCTGGGAAGCAAACTCAAGTCCTCTCAAAGATCAACAAGCGCTCTTAACTGCTAAGCCATCTCTTCAGCCCTTAAACTATATTTAAATAGTTTATTCATAAGTTATCTCCAAACAGAACTCTTCAACGCTTGAGTGTTGGTTTCGATATAATCCATTGCCACCATTTCTCCAGCCTGTTCTTTCTCCCAAGAATGCACACACTGTCTGGATATCTCACTATTTGAACACTTGCCTAGCTTGTGTAAGGCCCAGAGTTTAACCCCTTATACCTAAAACAAAGAGACAAAATCAACACATGATGCACAGTTGACTTACCTGGGTCACTGCAAAGATGATCTGGTCATACACATCATTCTGAGTGTACACTGCATAGGTGTCGTCCATTCGATCCATGTATCCCTTTAGGAAGAGGTGTTTGAAGGCTATAGTGTTCTCTTCTTTGAAAGCTACTACCATCTGGTTACTTAGTCCAAACAGGACCAGCTTAAAGAAGAACAGAAACACCATGAGAATGAAAAATCTGAACAGAAAAGAAATAGAGGCGTGTGGATTAGGGGCCTGACTGGCAAGAATCTGTGAGGGATTGGGCAGGACACCCAGAAGGTTCTTGACCTGGGAGCCAGGAGATGATTCCATGGATGAGAGCACTTTTCTTACAAGTATGAGGACCTAAGTTCGAATCCCCAGAACCACAGAAAAGCCAGGTATGTGCCAGCAGTCCAGTATGACTATAGGGACACAGGATAAGAGATATCTGGAAGCCCACTAGGTAGCCTGGTGTACACAGTTGGGAACAGTAGATCCTGTTAGAAGGTAAAGGAGACTTGGCTGTCCTCAGATCTCCACATGCATGTCATTTGCATGTGTGCAAGTACACGTGCGTGTGCACACACATACACACACCACTTACACAAAGATAGACACACAGAAAGAGATACACACTGTGTGTGTGTGTGTGTGTGTGAGAGAGAGAGAGAGAGAAAGAGAGAGAGAGAGAGAGAGAGAGAGAGAGAAGGCTTCTGCCTGTAATTCCAGCACTTAGGAGTCTAAGGCAGTAGGGCTGCACTGAATTGGCAGCCAGTCTAACCTTCATAGTGATTTCCAAACTAGCCCTGGCAATAGATTGAGACCTCATCTCCAAAACCAACTACCTGTTCCTTTTAAAACACTTAAACACTTTTGTGTGTTTCTTACTAAAAGGCTAAAACCACCAACTAATTTTCCTCTGGACCACTCTAGTAACTATTGGGAGATTAGACGAGTCCTCTAAGAGATGAGGAGTGATTCAGGACCTGAGCCTGAGAGTGTGCAGCTCCGAGTGTGTGCATCAGTGTCTCTGATCTGACTTCCTGTATCCCACAGGGACACACACTAAGCCTGTTCACTGCCCCTGAGGCAGAGATGCGCCACTAAGGTCTACTTAAGACTTGAGCGTGAACACATGTATAAAGCTTGGCACACAGCCACCACCCAAATGTGCCCTAGTATTACTCTAAGTAAATAGCATTCTTGCCCAGCTGATACAGGCTCCGCCATTGAAATGGCACAAATAAGCTTTCAGTGCTGTGACATATTGCATTATCACCTGGAAATTAAGAAATTCAAGTGCGAGTTGCCAAGTATTGTACTGGGAACTGAGCATGTCTTCTTGTTAATGTATTAAAGAGAAACTGTGCCTGCTTCCATGTGACTACGTATGAGCCAAGAGGCCTTTTAAACCCGTAAGCATCAGTATCCCTCTCTATTAGGCAGAGACTGGGATTTCCCCAATAGAAGGTTGGTCACAATGATATGAACTGCTGTGCTGAGATGATGGGTCACCCCAGTCCAGATAAGAATTCTACCAACCTCAAATGATTCTAGAAACTGCCTTGGTCTGCTAGTCCTAAGTATTTGTTTCCAGTAAGCAATTAAGATTAGCAATCTCATTATTAAAAAACAAAAACAAAAAATTCCCTCTCTTTCAATAGCAGGTGTACACCAAGAACGGAAAATAAATATGCAAACCTAAACTTGTCTTCATTTATTCTTTTCTGCTTTTTACAAGAGATACTTCCTCTCACCAGCAGGAAAAGCCTTTTTCTTTTCCTTTGTGAGCACACACTATATGGAGGTCAGAGGAGAGTTGGCAAGAGTCAGCTCACACCTTCTACCATGTGGGTTCTAGAAATCACACACAGGCTTGGTGGCAAGCCCCCTTTACTAGCAGAGCCGCCTTGCCAGCCCCCAAACATGTTTTAATAATAAACTACACCAGCATGGGCAACTCTCACAAAAACATGATTCCTCAAAAAAATGTAAAGAAGTTATGGAAGACAGATTGAAATTTTCCTTTCTAACAAAAATGAAGGCATACAATCCACAGGCCGATGCAAGGCCCCTGCTGCCAACCCCGTAATCGGCTGCACCACGGCTTTTATGTTTGGGGCTGGAGGAATCTCGGAGCCTAAAGAAGCCAAGAGATTTCCTATGGCAAAACACGTGCAGTTTCTAGAGAAAGAAATGCCCAACATATTAGGAATAAAAGAAAGACCTCATGTTGGGAATCAGCTGATATCTGTACGAGATGTAGACACCTCTCAAGAAGTGATTTCAAGAGGATCCAAATGCTAAAGATGTTTATTCCTGAAAAATACTATGACATTAAAATTATCATAATGAAAAAATGAGAAAGAGCCAGGTGCCATGGTACACACTTTACCAACACTAGGAAGGCGGAGGTCTCTTGTGAAATTCAAGGCCTGTCTGGTCTACATAGGAAGTTCAGGGCCAATTGGGCCTAAATAGTGAGCCTGTCTCAAAAAACTTTTTAAAAAAGAATCAAGAGAAAGAAAGAGAGGACAAACAAAGAAACAAAATCGAAGGGAGAAGGGTTTAAATTTGTACCTTTATTTATTGTCTGTCCTTACAGGTGCAGTTAAAAGTTGTTTGATGAACCAGTCCCGCCTTCTCTGCTATGGAAAGAGGCTCTGCCTAACTCGTGCAGGAAGATACTTACCTGGATAGTCACCATGGCGATTTTCAGAATCTGTATGGCAAGTTTCCATGGCTTCCTACCCCGAGCCCAGAACTTCTCACAAGGATTCATAAAAAAGAACTTGAGTTTCCGCCTCATCTGGTCTTCTAAGAGAAGCTGCTCGGACGGGGACGAGCTCTGGTGGAAAGTGCAAGGGCTTTCATCCTGGCGAGCGCTGCAGCTGCTAACCCGCACCTCGGGATTTGCCATCTCTAGGGAAGGAAGCAAACACTTCCACTCAGCTGGGAGAGGCCCAAGGCCGCGGTGTTTGCTACTGCAGAGGCTCAGAAGCCTGAACAAAGGGTCACAGACCGTGAGGTAGAGCAGAAAGACAGGAGGAAGTGAGGAGGTGGGGAATGGGGGGTGGGGTGGGGGCGGGGTGCGAGAAAGAAATGTGATGTGCTCCTTGCGCTGGCAGAGTCTGGTTCAAGCCTCTCACCAGCAGAGAATCAAATATTCAGCCACAACTAACCTTTGCTTAAGGCCTTTCTCCCTTTCCAACCTGCTGTTTTCTAGAAGTTTGACTAGGAAACCCTCTGACTAGGAAAGTCTGACTAGGAAAAGGCCGTGTTATGAACCCCTTGGGCAACCTGTGGTGGCTGTTGGTTTTGCTTTACTAGATTATAATTTCATCTAAGACATCGCTGAAGCCATCTAGCATCGTCCTTTTCAGATGAGAGAAAGAAAAGAAGTTTCTTAGCAGCGCTTTGTGATGTGTGACTTGAAATCCACCAAGCTGGTACCTGAAGCTAATGCTAAGGTACTCAGAGGCACTCGTGACCCTCTCTTGAGAAGTCCATGCCCACACATGAGAATGTCTTACTTTCTCCTGGGGCTCCTCTCTTTCTCTTTTAACCCTCATGCTCAAAATCTGTGTTTAAACAACATTAATAAACCTAACCTCTACCTCATGATGACTAGTCTCAGAATTCTTTTTCTGTATTAAAGTCTTAAGGATCTGGTTTTTACCCGAATGGAAGTCCCTGAAAGTTTATGAGTGCTTCTTAGATCGCTGCAGGTGACCAAGGCCGAGCTGTGCTCCCCAGACACAAAAACTACTTTTATGGGGCTGTTAGCTACTATGCCCAAGGACTCCTGCATGGCTAACCCAGTGTCTATAGAGAGGGTGTCCTGTATTCCTATACCATATTAGGTAGGCACAGACTAGGACAGAGGCTCAGTTCCCCACTGGTTTCGACTACTTTAGTGAATTCTCACCTAGGTGAAAGTTAGCAAATTCAAGGACTGCTTCAATCAGTAAAAAACAATGACATGTTTACACATAATGGCTGTATACAATATACCTGTGCTTTCCGGCTCAATGAGTAACAGATACAGTCACAGCCTCAGAGACCTGAGAGGTTGAGAAAGGACTTCAGAGAGTAAACAGACCCTGAAATGACGTGCAGATTTTTATGTGGATATGGTCATTCAACTCCTTTCACAGGAGAAACAAAAACTTCTATATACTTATTAATCAATAAGTAGGTTTCATACAGAACCAAGAATCAGTTTGGATCTTGATCCGTCTATGACTTGAGTCAGCTCACTCAGCCTACATCGAGCCTCAGTCCTGCAAAATGGTAACAATATCTATCCTTATAAGATTGTAGGAAACAGTCGACTAGTTGCAAATAAGGCCTTTGTGTAGATTGTAAGCAGGCAGCCTCACCCTCTCCCTTCACTGGTCAGGAATGCTCTCTAATACCAGTGTTACGTCGAGGGGCAGTGTGAGCGAGCCTCCGGAACTGGACTCTGCTACACCAGCGAGGGCAGCTTCTCACCTGCAGTCCAGTCCCCAAATCACCCACCACTTGAACTTCCTTATACTTACCAACACATTTTACCCTTTGAAGCACGTATACCCCTCTTTCAAAGAGGTATACCAAATAGTAGGCTTTTTCAGACTGAGGAAGAAGTCTCTCCAGAGAGTGGGAGTTATCCAGGAGTTTCCCTTAGACTAGTATTGATAATGCGGAAACGCATTCAAATAAATTACCCCACACTCACCAAGACAATAGAGTCCTTCCACACAGACAGGAAAGCCCTTCTGAGTTTAATGTTTTCATAAAGACTTATACTCAACAACAAAGGGAGAAGAATTTAGCCTACAACTATACAACATCTGAGAAATCGTATCTACAGCTTTCTGAGTCCAGAATCACACATTTGAAATATATTGCCACATTCTTGGCAAACCCAGCGTGCTTGAAATGTAGATTTGGGCTATAAAAACCAGCCATGGGAGACATTCTAAATTCCTGATTAATAAAGATTAATAAGACCACTGCTGAGTGAAGATATAATGCACAACACATATTACTATGTAAAAAATGCACTGGATTCCTTCCAAATACAACTGTCATGGCGTACATTAAAGGTCCTGGTTCCAAGGTGCATCTCAAAGCATGAATATATATAATCTCCTTATGGAAAGCCATAAAGGAGAGGGGGAAAGCCATTCATTCTCAGGGGGTTTGCTCAATGTCTTATCTCTTCCAAGAAGAATAAAACCTGAAAGGCTAGGCATATGGTTGAGAGACAGAGAGCTTGTCTCATACGAACAAAGCTGCGGTCTCTATCCCCAACACGGCTAAAATAAAATAGTGGGATATTTTAGAGCATTTGAGGAAGCTGTGCTGGTTGGGTTTTGTCAACTTAACACAAACTAGACACACCTTGGAAGAGGGAATCTTAACTGAGAAAAGACCTCTGTATGGTTGACCTGTGGGCAAATTTGTAGGGCCCTCCCTTGATTAAGGTTAATGTGGGAGGGCTCAGCCCACTGTAGGAAGTGGAGCCATCCTTGGGTAGGTGGGCTTAAGTGGTATAAGAAAGCAAGCTGAACAAGCCCTAAGGGGCAAGCCAGCAAGCACCCTTTCTTCCCTTTTTCTTCCTCTCTTCGTGGCTTCTGCCTCAGAGCCTGGCTTGTCAGGTGCCTGTCCTGTGCCCCTGTGCTGACTTCCTAGTGATGGACTGTGACCTGAGCATTACAAGCTGAAATAAACTTTCCTGCCCAGTTGCTCTTGGTCATGTGTTTTCTCACAGCAATAGAAACCCTACTACGTCCGATTTAAAGCAAGTTCTGTTGGTTACAATGAGTAACTGCAATATGGAATTTGTTGAGATACTGTGTGTTTTATTTGTCTGAATAAAGTGTGTTTGTGAACTACTGATTTGAAATCCCAACAACCCCTTTCCCATTATACTACAGAGGAAAATTAAACTTAAGCACACTAGATAGACAGACACTATGTAACTGTAACCTAGAGGCACACAGAGAAAACGGCCAGCCACCATTAATTTATTCAAAACGCTGCTCAGGTTGTTCAGGAGGGCTGGCTCTCATTCCAGGGCTGACTGTGAAATTTGCAAGCCGTGGGGAGCCTCCCTAGCTGACCAGGTATTGATTGACAGCTGCTCTTTGAAGTCAAGGGATTCATCAGAAGTCTACCTCGTGTACCAGAGTGCCGGCCCTGGACAGACACAGTTACTTAAAGCAGCCAGAAGCTAAATTTGGTTGAGCTGCAGAAAGGTATCGATTGTAATTGGAGAGAGCGCGACAAACGGCCACAACCGGCCTCTTCAGTAATGTCCCATCTCACCAGACAATACCTTTCTCTCCTCCCTAGTTTCCTCTACAATTTGATAAGTCTTTGACTTCAGGCAACCCACTAGGCCCACATGGAACCTCCGGCTTTGCTCCTGCAAAATGAGAACAGTGCTAGTCTCTGCAAAGCGCACCTCCTTCCTCTTTTTCTGCCATGCCATGGGACTACCTCTATGGTGCTGGCTCCTAGCCAGAAAGCAAGGTCTGGCTGCTACTGGAGTCAGTCTGACAAGCGCAGATCCCAGGCTATTGCCCCCTGGCCGAGGGCCTGTAATAAAGATTGAGCCTAAGTTTAGAACAGACACAGAGCCATTGGGGGTTATCTCTGAGACTTTAGAGAGAAGCAGCCCAGTGAGCCTCCGGGATCACAGGCTTCCCAGAGAGAACGAACGCTCTGGGGGTGGCATCCGGCATTGGATTCTCACAGCCTGGGAAACAAAACTGGCACAGACAGGTAGGACTCTGCGGTCACCTCCAAACCTTGCTTAGGCGACACAGAATGTTCCCACCCCACCAGGCGCCCCACTGACCTGTGGTTCGTGGCGGAGCCCTGGTTGTGCCAAACCGGTGCATCTCGCACTCCACTCCCCTCTGTGTGCCCTCCATGGCTCAGATGTTCTGGGCCCCTACCCTCCCTCTTTGTGCCATCCGCGGCTGGAGACACAAGGCGCCCTCCCCAAGCGCAACAGGCGACTTTCCGAGGACACCTGATGCCCCAGGGCGGCGCCTGGCTAGGCTCACCTGAGGCCCAAGTCACACCGAGGGGACACCGGCGGGAACAGCGGGGACCTGTGGGGAGGCTTCAGGTCCTGCTAGCCGCTGAGGGACAGGACACATCAGAGCAGGGTCACCCTGTGTTCCAAGCCCCACAGGCTCCGGCCATCCTCCTTCCTCCAGCCCCTGCCTCGTGACCCTCCTCCCCAAGGCTCGGGTTCCCTGCCACGCCCTTTGTGGGGCGGCCATTCTCAGAGACAGGTAGGGAGGGGACGCCGTCTGAAGGAGAGTGGCTATAGCTTTGTCTTCTCTCTCCCACACTCCCAGCAGCCCATTCCCTGAGCTTCCACCGAACGTTCCCACTGACTTTCTCTGTGCTGGAAAACGACAGGTGCGGTGGACCACTCAGGGACCATTCCAGCGGATGGTGTGGAGCTGTAAACTCGATGTCAGATACACGCTGACGCTCACCCACTAGCGTTTGCTTGGCTCCCAGGCCTGCCATGCTGACCTTTGCAGACAAGGTGAACTCAGCAAACGTAGGCATCCATCCAGAGTCTTAGACCATCAGTCAAAGGATGGAAAATGAATGCTGTTGACTCTCCCCGGACTAGGGCACAGGCAGAGAAAGAGCCCCGGGGAGTCCTGTGATGCAATGTAAATTTAAATGTGTCAGGCAGGACTAGAAGGATGCTTAATCAGAAAAGCGCTTGCTTTGTATGCTTGAGGAACCGAGTCAGCCCCCAAAGTCCATGTGGCCCCCCACAATCTCTGTTCTGGGGTAGGTCAGAGGGATCTCTGAGTTTATTGACCAGCATTCCTAGTCTAATTGGTGAGCTCTGGACCAATGAGAGGCGCTGTCTTTCTGGATTCTTGCAAATGGCACACCAGAGACCTTCTGTGGCTCTCAGTCATGCGTGCGCACTAGCATGGCCATACGTAGGTGCATCTCACACAAACTGACACATACTCACACATGCTATTTTTAAGTGCCTGGCTGGAGGAACGGCTTGGCCATTAGGAGCACTTGCTGCTCTAGCAGAAGATCCAAGTTTGGTTCCTAGAATCCAGTAGTAGCTTACAACCTCTGTAACTCTAGTTCCAGGGTACCAGGCGCCCGAGTCTGACCTCTGAGGACACCAGGTAGACACTCAAGTGCACATCCAAACAAACTCAAAACACTTGCACACGTAAAGTAAAAATAAATCCTTGACGCAAGTGTGTGGGAGCAGACTTTAGGCAGAAACCTTTTCTTCATGAATTCTTTGGAAACGTTTACTATTGGCTGGACGACACATCGGGACCAGCAAAGCCTTTGGCTAATTTTAATTACAATCACTTGAGATTTGTTTTAGTTTATTGTTTTTTATTATTATTATTATCTTGGGACATGAATACTTACTTGGAAGGGAAGATAGCATCCATAATCGAGACGGTGCTTTTCCCAGGGTGAGGTTTATCCACTGCATTTCAGATATTCTGACCCTTATGACTTCCTCAAATGCGGGACAATGCATCATTTGTGGTAGTGGGCATTTGTGTTCAAGCTTTCCCCTAAAAAACATAAATAGTTTTTATTGTAAAATAAGTAGAATTTTCTAATGGAGTATTCTACAAACTATATCCAGAGCAGACAGACCATTTTGCAAACTTTTTTTTTCAACTCCTAGATCAGTTCACATAGGCAATTTATAAATGGAACTGTCCTCTTCTGTGTCTTTTTATGTGTGCAGTGTTTTTTTTTTTTAGATTTGTTTTGCAATGGTGTGCAAAAAGCTTATTCTGTTCATTAACCTGAATCCCAAGTGTGATGCACAGACAAGCTAGATACTCAGAGGATATAATTGGCACACTTCATTCACAAGTGCAATTTGGAAGAATAATCTAATCTCTAGTGCCCCTATGTCCCTGCACAGTTTAACAATGTCTTCTTACTATACCTGAAGTTATCCTTGTTAGCAAATATTCAAAGTCCACAATTGTTCAGAAACAATCTGAGTTAAACAATCTGAGTTTTGGAGAGGTTTGCAGAAATAAGTGATGGCTTTCCCTCAGTCCTGGTGCAGCTGAGCTGTCTACTAGAAAACAAGAAACACTAGGTTTTAGAGTCAGTTCAGTGAGGACCCAAATTCTTCTATGTCGCTTACTGACTTATTTGTAAGAATCATTACTCTCTCCTGCTCGCCACCTCCTTTCGTGCCTAATCTCCCTAATGAAAGGGACGGTGGCCACTGATTAGTAGGACACACGGCAAGCACTCATGTTCTATGTGCTTTGAGGTGTTCAGCCTTGGACAGTCAAAGCGAATGGAAAAATCAGCCATGTTCATGAATTGTTAAGGTTCAGTATCATTAGGATGTCAGTTTTGGTTCGGTTCATTTATAAGTTGGATCCAGTCCGAGTGGGAATTCCAACACTCTGTTCTTAGAACTCATATGACAATGCAAAGAACCTAGAGCAACAGGACACTTTTTATAAGAACAAAACTAGAGCATTTGCCAAACTGAATAGAAATGAGCAAAACAGTTGCACAACGTACAAAAGGCTGTACCTAAACACGGGAGCAGGGCCAGAAATAGTTCTTACACATGCATCTGGTCTGCTGGCTTTTAATAAAATGGCCACAGTAATACACAGGGGGAAATAACATCAATAATCAGCATGCTGATGGGATTGAAGAGATGGCTCGGTGGATAAGAGAGTTTACTGCCCTAGCAGAGGAGCTGGGGCCAGTTCTCAACACCCACACAGCAGTTCCCAACCAACTCTAACTCCAGCACCAGAAAATCCCACACATTTACTGCTTCTCCATGTGCCTGCACACATGCAGTACACATATAATCATGCCTGCTCACATGCCTGCATACATGTAGCATGCATGTACTCATGCCTTCACACATACTGTACACATGTACTCATGCTTGCATGCATGGTACACACACACTCATGCCTGCACACATGAGGTACATGTGCAATCATGCCTGCACACCACATGCAGTACATGTACACTCATGCCTGCACACCACATGCAGTACATGTACACTCATGCCTGCACACATGTAGCATTCATGTACTGATGCCTGCACACATGTGGTACACATGCACTCATGCCTGCACACACACACACATACACACATGCACAGACACACATAGGAATAAAGACAAAGCTTTAAAAACAGTCAGAATACACTGACTATAGAAAGACAACATTAGTATCAGAGTCAAATGTTTGGGAGACATCTCTGAAAACCAGGGCAAAAGTAGGAAAGAGAAGCAGTTAAGAGCCAGTTGGTCAGTCTTGCTTTTAACCTTTACTATGTTATAAGCATGTGTTCCTGGACCTGCTGGTACTTCATTTTCAAATAAAATAAACATGAGTATATCCACACATGACACACATCATACTGGTGCTATAAATGGCTATTCCAAAAAGTAAGTTTTTGAAGTAATATAAATCTCTAAATTGCCATTTTACCTTGAGATTTGCTGTTACCGTGGCTGGGAATGCAAGCATGTTGTTCAAGTATTACCCAGTCAGCCCCACTGCATCTTTGAGGTACATACTGCATAAGGATAGTTTGGTCAACTACAGGTGACATGGAAGATGGTGGTGCTGCAAGATGAAGGTAGAGCTGGAGTACTCCCATGACCTATGACCTAGCGACACGGTTATCAGAGCATCTATCTCCATGACCTAGCAACACAGCCATCAGAGCATCTATCTCCACGTGTCTTTGGAATGATTGACGCAGGTATGAACATGTTAGCTGTGCTACCAGTCATACAAAACATCATCACACTCATGGGTAGTATGCATAATACAGTTTATGAGAACATCCACCAGCAGCTCCTGTGTTTGAACACTTGGTCCCCAGCTGGTAGCAAGTACTGTCTGGTGAGACTTATGATTTAGCCTTGCTGAAGAAAGTGTGCCTGGGGGTGGGGGTTTGGGGAGGGGCTTTAAGAGTTAAAGCCTTGAATCACTTCCAGTTTGCTTCTGCTTCACATTCGCAGTTCAAACGTGAGCTCTCGGCTAAATGTCTACGGCAGCTACCATGTCTAACTGCTGCCTCCACCCGTTATGGAATCTAACCCTCTGGAGCCGTAAGTGAAAGTAAATTCTTCGAGAAGTCTCCTCGGTCATGGGTCTTTATCACAGCAACAGAAAGGCAACTAATAGAAAATCCAAGAGTGACAAATGACACATCCTTACCATTTCTTGTATTTTTTCTGTATATTCAAGTGTATTATATTTGTGAAGAAGAGGTAACTGTAACGTAGACTTGGGAGGACCCCTTTTGGAAGGGTTTACAAAGAGACCATTAATACCTGAGGAGACGGCAGCTCTGTGCAAAGGCATCACCCTTGCAAACCCTCTAGTAGGACAAGGTTTTCAAGTCAAGTAGAAGAAAATGACAATCTTGACTTTGTATGATCCTGGGTTCATGTTTGGTTTTGTCTTCATTTAAAAAACAGTATACAAGCTGGGCAGTGGTGGCCCACACCTTTAATCCCAGCACTTGGGAGGCAGAGGTAGGCGGATTTCTGAGTTCAAAGCCAGCCTGGTCTACAGAGTGAGTTCCAGGACATCCAGAACTACACAGAGAAACCCTGTCTCAAGGAAACCAAAGGGGGGGGGGGACAATATACAAAGACAACAACAATGAATGTCTTTTAGAACAAGGATGCAAAGAATATAAATATTTATTTTCTACAACTACACAGTCTACTGGTGTGTTTATTTTACTACTATTGAGAATTTATCTCTCACTGTTCCCTTCTTTTAATTATTATTATTACAAAATGACTACAAAATAGTAATTACTATATGTGACTGAAATAAAGTGTTTAGTATAATATTTTGATTTATTTTTTGACAATATTGTATGTATACAATATATTTACATCATATCCATCCCTCCTCTTTCTCCTTAACCCCCACCCTGCCCCCACCACATCATCTTCTCTTTCTTTTTAACTTTATAACTCACGGAGCCTAATTAGTGCTATCTATAATGTGTGTAGGTGTGGGGCCATGCACTGGAGCATAGACAGCCTACAGTGGCCATGCATGAGTCATTCTGAGTCCCCACAGGGCTTAGCCACTCTGCAAAGTGAATGAGAACACCTCTCTCCTAAGGAGCTGGGATACAGGCATTTGGTAAAGGAGCCCCAACTTTGTTCAAATAGTTTCTCTCAAATTTCTATAAATGTATTTTTACCACTTTCAATTTCAATACTTCCTGTATGGCAGGAGTAACACATATTTCACAGACTAGAGACAAACACCCTTGTGGCACTGATCTAAAGGACATATTTTGGATAAGTGTTTGTTATCTTGGAGGAACGTCTAGTAAAGGTTTGGTTTGACATTCAAATTTTCATTTAATCATCACCAAAGAACTCACTTTGAACAGAATTTAGGATGATGATTGAACAACACATTCACTGTGAAAAGCCACAGACAGGTGCTGTTCTGCACTTCCCATGGCAATGTCAGCAGGAAGAGGCAGATTAAGGTCTACCAGAAGTCTCGAAAGGCTAATAATTTAGCATCTGATCTTCCTAATACTATAAAAACACACTCACCATATATGTAACAGGAATAAGGGATGTGGTGATTAATATTGTCCACCTGACAGGGTCTAAAATGGCCTAGAAAGATCTAGAAGACCACTTTCACTCTCAAACTGACTTTATAAGACTGTTTTGTTTTGTTTTGTTTTGTTTTGTTTTGTTTTGTTTTTTGTTTTTTGAATCACAGGAACAGGAAAGTCAACTGAGTCAGGGAGGGATGCTTTCTATTGCTAATATACATGCTCCTGGTTACATTTCAAATAATTAAAAAGATAATTTTCCAAACTAGGTAACTTTGGGGACAGCACGGAACTGTTCAGAAGTGGGAGAGCAACACTGACTAGCCTCGGGGATGAGAAATCATCTTTTGATTGAACCTTATGACTTGTTCCCTCCCGTGACAAAACTATTTAACACGGATTTTATTTTAAATTCGAAGCTGTCTACTTGGGGGAGAGAAGAATCAGTTCATTCTCCCTCCAACTCCCTCTCCCTCTTCTCCCCTTCATTTCTCCAATAGAAAGTTCTTTGTGGGAGCCAGAGCGGGCTGAGGAGCCTGCCTGTGATCTGCAAGGAAGGCCCACCCCGTCTTTTTCTGGTTTCCTCTGAGGGAAGCACAATCACCCCACACTGAGATCTGGAAAATTTAGCTTGCCAATGGCACTGGTTCAGACAATAACAAAATTTGGCTTAAGCATAATTTTCTTACTTTAAAGGCAGTATCATTACTTTTAAAACATTCAAAATGCCCTAAAGGTTAAAAAAAAAAAACCTAGACTGACCTGGTGATGGCGCACCACTACTCAAAGCCTGCAAACACCACAGGTCTTCACACACATCAGCATGCCATGGCTCTCTTCCGCTCTGCTGTTTCTGAGAGTGTGATGACCTATACAGCACAGTACGTTCCATTTCCAGACGAAGCTGTTGTTTGCTCCTGGGCTCCTGCTCCAGCCTCTCTGGAGACACCTGCCATCCATACAGTACAGATTTCGCACTCAGGGGCAGACAGGCAGTGAGAACACCTCCATTTTAGTTTTTTTAGTTTTACTTGTTATAATCACACCTTTAAAAAGGTCAAGCATGTGGCGTGCAAGCATGAGTGTGTGTGTGTGTGTGTGTGTGTGTGTGTGTGTGTGTGTGTGTGTGTAAGGAGGGAGCGGAGGGAAAGGAGAGATATTCTGGTGTTGAGATATTCTGGTGTTGAGGAGGCAGAGATGAGTGGATTCCAGCCTCTGTAGTCTATTCAGTGAGCTTCAGGCCAGACTGTCTCAGAAGCCTCTATGAATGGCTTGTGAGGAACACGATCCAATATTGCCCTCTGACTCTATGCATACACACAGGCATGTGCACATGTATGTGTATGCATGCACACACACATGCACCTCACACACAGGAACTTGCTTGCACACATGGGTGTTTATACATACTTATTAGAATTGGATCTTCCCAGTAACAGCTACAGCTTGCTGCCAAGTCAGGCCTCTCCGGTTGATTTCCTCATTGCTGAGAAATGAGGCTGAGAATTCACTGGGGCATGTTCCCCTGTTCCCTCTGGCACAGGCTGACAGTTTCTTTCCCAGGAACCTAGAAGTGATCTCAGAGCTCAAACAAGGCCCCTCCTCTCCTTCTCCCCTGCCCTCTCTCCCAAGCAAACCTATGCAAAGAATGGTACAGAGACATCTATTCACAGCCCTCCATCCCAAGCTTTTTAAATAAACAAAATTAGTAAAAATCAACCTTATCTCTGACTTACCAGATTTTCTGCTGTAAACTCAATTTGAAATTTCTCTAGCTGTTATTTCCCATTGTTATTCTGTGATTCACTACCTCATTCCTTAACTAACAAAACTTAAACTTTGAAGCAGATTTAATCCATGTCCCTGAGAGTGCATAAGTGTCACTAGTCATCCTGACCCAGTCTTCTGGCCACTCCCACCAAAGGTATCAATCAGGAATCTGCAGCCTGAAGAAATCACTCAACACTTCCCGTTTCTTTTTTATTTTTTATTTTTTTTTACTTTCTTGGTATTGTGACTTATGACTCATCCCTTGGGGTGTGTCTAAAGGAAATATGACAGCAAACCCCATGTCTCAGCCAAGTCACAAGATTATGGTCATCCTGAAATCTAACAGGATTGTGGGGAATTTTTTCAAAGGAAAATATATCATTTGAGAAATACAAAAAAGCCTTTGCTAATTTCTCTTGCTTTTTTATCCGAATAAGCAATTAAGCAATTATCTATTTACATATAATGCATATAACATGTACATTGTCTATTATATGAAATGTTATATATTTGTAGTTATGTATATATTATGTATTTAATGTGCATATTATATATATATATATACATATATATATATATATATATATATATGACTGTATCAAGAACAATGTTGGATGGTACCGATTTAAACTAATGAGGTATTACCCCAGCCTTAAAGCCAAGAGTGGAAATGCCATGTAAAGTGACCTCAGAGACACAGTGTGATAGTCAAATGGAAAAACAAGAGAGACTAATGCTGTGTGTTTGCTTACGTGGCTTTGCAGAGGCTTACATGGCTTTGCAGAAGGGATGGCACTTGAGCTGAGCCTGAGAGATGACGCCCTTAAGGTCCAGGGAAGGTGGAGAAAAGTGCACAGATTGAGGCAGAAAAAGAATCAATACCTTGGTTTCAAGAGGAAGAGGCATCCTTGGGGAGCCAGCAGGGGCCACTGGGGATACGCTGTCTCTGAGTCAGGATGTTAGGGCTGCAGAAAACCAATGGATGAGCCTGTCATGGCTGTCTGTGTTTCATTTTCATTAAGTTTATGTCTATCTTAGTCAACAGTGACTTTTCACATTTTAAAACTTGACATAAACATGAATATATTGTGGAGCAGAATGTCAAACTCTCAAAAAAAAAAAAAACCCTTTGTGAGAATGGATCATATACCAAGTGCTCGTGTGCAGACCAGAGGACTTCAAGGCCTTCGTCTTTACCTCTCATCTCGCTGTATGAGGAGGGGTGTGGGAAACCAAGGAAGAAAGGTACCTGGCACATGCCAGCTGCCAGTATCTCAGGTTGTGTTCAAGGTTTTGCACAACTTTTTACGCACAACCCTAACATGTGCAAAAAGAGTGATCTCAGACTTGAACCCCTGATTCAGAACACTCCATGGTAACTTAGAATTAGAGAGAAGAAGGTAGAGCATGCCCAGACACTGTTGTTACTAGCCAGGGGTCAGATGAGGCCTTCAGAAATAAGGAAAAGGCAGAAGGCATTACCAGTGACATATTCAAGGAGGAAAATAGTAAAACTCAGTAATAGGTTGGCTCTGGGCAGGGCAACAGGAATCTGGGGTGGCTCTCAGTCTTCTAGTTTTGCCAACCAAAGGACTGGGATGCTACCACCTAGGGGAGGAACCTGAAAGCCATCTGAAAGATGGCACTGTGAGATGCCTTAGCACCTTGCAAGTATTAGGAACTGTGTTGCAATCCCCAGGACCCATGTAAATCTGGGTGTGGTAGTGCATATCTGTAATCCCAGTGTTGCTACACATAAAAACAACAGCCAAGTGTAAGGCAAAGACCAATACCAGAGGTTTTCTTCTGATCTCCAAATATACATGGTGGCACTTGCCTACATAACACACACACACACACACACACACACACACACACACACACGGGGGAGGGGAGAAGGAGGGAAAAAGATGGAGAGAGAGAAATTTGAAAAGATATCTAAAGACATTAAGTTAATCTGTGGTGACATCCATCCATCCATCCTACAGAGGAAGTTCTTCAGCAGTAAGATACTGTCTTAAACAAAACTCTTTAAATATTGTTGTGGTCAACTGCAATACTTTACTAAATTTTGCAAGATCACAAATTAGCAGTTTTAATTTGTATTTTTTAAAGATTTATTTATTATTATACATAATTACACTGTAGCTGACTTTAGACATACCAGAAGAGGTCATCCAACCTCATTACCGATGGTTGTGAGTCACCATGTGGTTGCTGGGATTTGAACTCAGGACCTTCGGAAGAGCAGTCAGTGCTCTTACCTGCTGAGCCATCTCACCAGCCCTTAACTTGTGTTTTTAAAGAGAAGACGGAAAGCTGGTGAGATGAGCTTCACTCTAACAATCCCAGAGGGCCCATAGTCAAATGAAAGGATCCTTAGAATGAACAGCAACCACCAGGCAGCTAGCTTTCCCTCGGAGACTTGTAGTTCCGGCTTGACTCAAACTCTATACAAAATTTTTTGAAAAAAACAAACAAACAAACAAACAAACAAAATGTGCCGCAGTAGTGAAGGACTTCCAAAGCAACCTGAATGCAACCTCCACTTCACTCTCCAATTTTACACAGGTCCCTAAGTGCGTCCTGCTCTCTGCAACAGGGAGGTCAGGTGACTGGCCTAGGAGCTGCCCACCCGCACCCACAAGAACTTCCCTTTGACTGAGGCTGCAGTGGACGCAAGGCAAGGCGTGGACCTAAGTCTAGAGGGACCACTGCGACTAACGGAGACCTAAATAGAACAGAGACCTAGCGCTTTCCTTGCTAGTGGGAAACTGGGCTTCTCTGGGATTACGTTGAGTGACCTCACAACACAACAACCAATCACTAGCCTTCTATGAGAGAAACTGTTGGGGAGCGGATAAGGTATTGGTGAAGGCGTTCTGTCAATCTCAACAGGAGCGACTTTTTTATCTTAGCAACGGACGCGTCCTAGCAACAACTGCCAGCCCGCTGTTGCTGGAAATTTGAAATTTATTTTCCTGAGCAAGAAGAGTCAGGCTCCCACCAATTACTCTCGAAGGAGCGTTTCTCCCGGGAACTGCCAAGAAGCGGCTTTCTTTTCCCTTTAGTGATTCCAGGTAAGGGCGGTTCAGAACGGGAAAGGAGTCGCGGGAAAACTAAATATCTCATTTCCGTATCAAGGGCGTTTAGAAACTTCCCAGAAAGTGCTAGTGGAGGTGGAGTCTACGAAATAAAGTAATACTTTTTTCACTACTTTTGACAAGTTTGCAGTCCGAGCCAGTGAGACAAAAACAGCTATGAGATTGCAGTTAACGGGAGATCTAAGACTGTCAGGAACCGACAGAGGGCGGGTACTGTCTTGTTCCTGCTCTCGCATTACTTGGCGCGCAGTGGGAGCTCAATAAATTATGCATAATTGAATTTGAGAATGACGCGATCCTGGTCAGTCATCAACACAGTTGAGGATCAATGTGGACTGAAGCCTATCACTGAGGGGAGGGGAGGGCTAACCACGAAGATGAGCAGAGAACATTAACTCATTGAAGGAGGGCTCTTGTCTCATTGTCCTAGTGATTAGCAGATCTAGGACTTAATTTCTGCTCAAAGCGACCTCTCTTCCCCCTTGAAGTATTTTAAGCTGAACGCTGAATGAATCCACAGCGACCCTTCAGGCAGCCTCGTGTTTGAAGTCCTGTGTCAGCTTCTCACAGCGCCACTGGGGAACAAGACTGATTGAGGCAGAGAAAGAAAGCAGACCACCAGAGAGCAGCATTCATTACCTTCCCGTAAATGCTTCTAAGATTGCAAAATCCACTCCTGGGGAGTAAAGGACCTTAGGGAACTGGCATTCCAAGTGACATCACTCTTGTACTGGAAGAGGATGCCTTTGTATAGAGAAAACACTTGATCATTTTATGCATATATAAATAACTATTCATTGTATAAAATATGCAATGGACAGTAATGTGGTAGCAGTAGTGTGTGTGTGCACACGCACACACATACGTGACCTCTGTAACTGGGTGTGCTGCAGCTGTATGAAGCTGGGTGATGTTTACAGTGTTGTTGAGTACACTGGGCCAACGGAAACTGGAATAGAAAATGGAGAGGGATCAACTGACGAGATATTGTTCAAAAGAGAATGAGATGAGGTCCACCACCTGGATCTATGATTCTGAAGAGTGGGATGAGGAACACTCTGTCTGAAAAGCTGAGACAGCCATTTATTGCATTATTTCTACTTAAAAAGTAGAAATTTGGACTGATGGGGCGGCTCAGTAGGTGCAGGTACCTGCCACCAAGCCTAATGGATTGGGTTTAATACCAAGACCTCACATGGTAGAAGGAGAGAACCAACTCCTGTACGTTGTCCCTTGACCTACACACACACATGCACACACATACATACATGCACGAACATACACACATACACAAATACATACATACATACATACATACATACATACATAAATGTAACTTTAAAATTTTTTAAGCAGAAAGTTCAAGGCTGAGGAGATAACTCTGTTGGCTAAGTGCCTGCTTTGCAACTGTGAGCTCCGTCTTAGTTAGGGTTTGACTGCTGTGAGCAGACACCATGACCAAAGTGAGTCTTATAAAGGACAACATTTAATTGAGGCTGGCTTATAGGTTCAGAGGTTCAGTCCATTATCTTCAAGGCGGGAGCATGGCAGCATCCAGGCAGGTGTGGTGCAGGAGGAGCTTAGAGTTCTACATCTTTGAATCTGAAGTGTGCTAGTGGAAGACTGACTTTCAGGAAGCTAGGGTCTTAAGCCCACACCCACAGTGACACACCTACTCCAACAAGGCCACACCTTCAAATAGTGCCACTCCTTGTGCCAAGCATATTCAAACCATGACAGCGCCTGAGTTTGATGGCCAAAAATCAAGTCAAAAAGTGGTGCGTACACATAGGGCAGGGGCTGCAGGAGTGGAGGATAGAAAAGGAGAGAGACTGAATAGAAATTTCCAAAAAAATGTCAGAAGCATAAAATACTGATCAAAGCATCGATTGCATCTCTGTCGTCCAAGACCATTGTTTTAAGTGGTTCTATTTGCGGGCTAGGTAGTTTTATGTCAACTTAGCACAAGCTAGAGTCATCTGAGAGGAGGAACCCTCAGCTGAGAGAATTCTTCAATGAGATCCAGCTGAAGGGCATTTTCTTAATTAGTGGCTGACGGGGAGGATCCAGACCCTGTGGGTGGGGTCATCCCTGGGCTCCTGGTTCTGGGTTCTACAAGAAAACAGGATGAGCAATCTAGTAAGCAGCAACACACACACACACACACACACACACACACACACACACACACACACACACACACACACACACACACACACACCCCACACACACACACACACACACACACACACACACACACACACACACACACACACACACGCACGCACGCACACATACACCATTCACGCACACACACACACACAGGCACACACACGTACACACACACACCATGCACACACACACATGCGCACGCACACACGCACACACACACACCATGGCCTCTGCATCAGCTCCTGCCTCCAGGTTCCTGCCCTGACTTCCTTCAATGAAGGACTATGATGTGGAAGTGTAAGCCAAATAAACCCTTTCCTCCCCAACTTGCCTTTGGTCATGCACGGTGTTTCATCACAGCAATAGAAACCCTAGCTATGATATATTTACAGTGAGACCGCAATCTGAGAGACACTGTGGTGTGGAGGTTAAGAGTATGTCCACTGCTCCCTAAGCCCCCACACCAGTGACCCGACCTTATAAAGTGAGGGTGAAAAAAAGTGACCATAATAATAACATGTGACCAAGGTTAAGTTCAAAAAGCTGAGGCAGAAAAATCTTAAATTCAAAGCCAGTGTCAGTAGGCAAATAAGGAAATACTACCTCAGACCAAAAAAAAAAAAAATTAAAAAAAAATTCACTGAGCTTAAAATGCACATGAAATTCTTCAAACTGCCTGGCATAATGAGCAGCTCAGTCAGTCAACAGGTTCTCCAGTGCAGGAGTGAAGATTAAGAAGAAAAAAGACAATTAGACAACATTGTAGCATGACCCAAGCCAGTTCTGAAGCTGAGGTGGCTTTATTTTTTCCCAATCCACTTTTATACCATTTTAATTACATGCAAGTATTAAGGGCGAGCAGTACAGTGAGGAACAAGCGAGGCAATTAGCAAAGTCACGTGATTACTCCCATGACAGTTGTTTCCAAGGGCTTGTCAGAATGATCAAAATACCTGAGCCCAATTCCTTGTCCAAGCCCAAAATCCGATTCTTGCCTGAAGCCTACTTCTTTTGTTCCACCTTAGGATTAAGATTCCTGTCTGAACTTACTTTCCTGTTCTAGCCTAAAGTTAGATTTTTTTGCCTGAACTTACTTCCTTATCATGCCCTGTCAGATTCCTGCCTGAACTTAATTCTTTGTCATGGCCTATGTCAGATTCCTCCTATCGCCCCTCCCCCAAAGGCTCTCCATAGCATAAACACCTGTGTGGTTTATAATTCTTATTATTTAAAACACACATGTTGGACTTCCTTGGCTCAGCATGAGAAGTGCTTGCTCTGCAAGCCTGACATCCCCAGAGCCCACATAACGATGGAAGGAGAGAAGTGACTCCGAATGTTGTCCTTTGAGATAGCACAGCCACACATACAGCACCCGTCCCCCTCTTCATGCATGTACGCACATATACAATGATGATAATAATGTTCTCAATGCATGCAAGAAATATGTAAAATGTAATTAAACAAAATGGAGAGAGAGAGAGAGAAAGAGAGAAGGGAGAGAGAGAGAGAAAGAGAGAGAGAGAGAGAGAGAGAGAGAGAGAGAGAGGCAAACACACCCCATGCTTTGGTCGAGATTTTGCAATGAAGGGACTAAACAATAAAAAACAACAAGACCTGGTGATGTTTCAGTCTGTGTTGATGTTAAATTACTAAAATAATACAAACACCATCTGCAGAGACTTAATGATGATGTAATTTATTATTATTATTATTATTATTATTATTATTATTATTGAACCTTATAGCTAGCCACCTTGTGAGGTAGACTTTATTATCCCCAGAAACAAAGAAGTGAACAGAAGCTAAGAAGATCTGTGGTTTGCCCAGGACCATTCAGCTAAAAGCAGAGACTGTTTTCAGATCCTGGGGCATGGATTCATAAAACCACACATCTCATACTGTAGCCCAGGCTAGCCTCGGGTGCCTGGCAATCCTCCAGCTTCAGCCTCCCAAGTGCTCTCATTGTAGGCCTGGCCACTCTACCCGACTCTGGAATCACACTTTTGGTCATTTAACAGGATGAGTCTATGGTGGGCACCATGACAGGGATTCAAATGTCAGGCAGATGACCTTGTCCAGTGTTAACATCCTGTCAAAGCACCCTAGGGTTTCACAAATAAGATCTTAATGGTTACATGATCACACGCTAAGACCTGTATGACTTAAATTATATTCTTTTAAAAATCATGTCCATACATGCATGTTGTTGACCCACATGTTAAAATTACATTCAGATGTGTGTAGTGGGCTAGACTCATCCCGAGGACTTTAGGCGCACCAGTGCACACCTGTGAGGAGACAGAGACAAGGTAGCACCGAGCACCTGCAGAGCCTGGATCCCCATGAAACAGAGGCACGGAGGATGCACCCCAGCCAACAGCTTTGTAGAAACAGGATCATATCAATCACACTGTTGTTCCGTTAAAACCTTTAGTCACCATACACAAATTCCTGTTGAAAATGGATTGTTAGCCAGGCAGTGGTGGTGCACACCTTTAATCTCAGCACTTGGGAGGCAGAGGCAGGCAGATTACTGAGTTCGAGGCCAGCCTGGTCTACAGAGTGAGTTCCAGGACAGCCGGGGCTACACAGAGAAACCTTGTCTCAAAAAACTAAAAAATGAAAAAAAAAAGAAAAGAAAAGAAAAAATGAATTTTTGATCTAGTCCAGGCCCAAACCTAGGAAACATTATGTTCACTAAATAGGAATGCTTCATACCTGATACAAAACCAAGGATTTACTTATGATTTCTCTTTGTGCAGCATACATCAGAGCCATGGCACCCAAGCCACCGAAGAGCCCCACGGGCCAGAAAAAAGGCAAAAAGATGAAGAAACAGTTAGTTGGTAGGATTGTTGGTGGTGGGGGTTGTGGTTGCTGTTGTTTCTGCTGTTGTTGTGTAAATAATGTGTACTGTGGCTTGACCTATCTATCAAGCAAAATGAAACACTTTTGCTTCGATGAAGTCAGCCGCTGCAGTATTAAATGTTCAGAGGCTAGCCTTTCCCCATGTGCTTCACTACATATATTGGTGAAATGCCATGGCACCTATGTCACCAAAGATGACTCTGTGAGAGAGACCGTCCCCTGCTTTGTCTGTAGCTGGTCACATGGTACTTATCTCCAGTCCACATCTCTATTTGTATGCCATGTTCTGATGTTTTACAATTTTATAACCAAGTGAAACAACATGATCCAAAAGGTGAAGCTGATGTTTCTTTGTGTTTTAGTTCCTGAAGAAGAGGAGCCCATGAACATGGAGAGCATGGGTAAGTGGAAACAGTGAAGTTTGTCACCTAGAGTCTCACTATGCGGCTCAGATAAACCCCCAAACTATGGCTCTGCCTTCCTCCCGAGAGTTTAGATCGCATCCCCACACTTGGCCTGGAATTTTTAAAATAAAGAATAAAACTAAAAACTGAAAGCAGAACTTAAACTGAGAAATAAATTTAGACAACACAGTCCTTTAAAAAAAATAAATCCACTGAGAGTGCTAATGGTTGGCAATATGGCTTGTAGATACAGTACTTTCCAGACAAGCCTGGCAACCTGAGTTTGATCCCCAGAACCACCCCCCCTCAAAAAAAGTGAAGGAAAGGCTGGAGAGATGGCTCAGGGTTTAAGAGCACCAGCTGCTCCTCTAAAGACCTGGGTTTGATTCCCAGCATCCCACGGTGGCTCATGACCATCTGTGCTGCCAGTTGCAGAGGCATCCGATGCCCTCTTCTGGCCTCTGAGGGCACCACATGCCTGTGGTACAGTGTGGTGTACATGCAGTCAAGACACCTGAACACATAAAATAAAAATAATCTTTAAAAATATTAAAAATTGTAAAATAACATGGAAGGAGAGAACCAACTTCACAGTTGTTCTCTGACCTCCTAAACTTGCTGTGTACGCATACCTACATACATGCATCATACACTGCTGTGCATTTACACACACACACATACATCACACACTGCTGTACACCCACAGCCAAACACATATATCACACATCTGCTGTGCATTCACAGCCACACACATACATCACACACTGCTGTGCATTCACACACAAACATACATCATACACTGCTATGCACTCACCCACAAACATACATCACAAACTTCTGTTCACTCACACCCACACACATGCATCATAGACTGCTGTGCATTCACACACAAACATCACACACATACCCAGTAATAATTTCTATCCTATCATGAGAATATTGAAAGATCTTTTGTTGGATGCCTGCAAATTATGGCTTCCATCAGAATAGCATCTTTCAAGCTGTAGCTTAAAGGCAGTAGTCATTTGCTACCAGTTTATTTTTAATTAAGCTCATGGCCAACATGAGTTCAACATGTCAGCCCTGTCGCTGACACCTGAGTGAAGCCCCAGCCTCTTCCTCTGTCCCTGGTCCTTGTTCAGTCTCTTGGAAGCAGACAACATGTCACTAAGCTCTAGGTAGGCTCAAGTGACTCTCATTGCTGATCTCCACAGCTCATGGCTTAAAACCTCAAGAGCAGCCCTTCTCATTCAGTTTTACAACAGATTCTGTGGGTTGGCAGCATCCTTAGGCCTTGCCCTATTCTATCTGTTATGCTGGACCATGAAGACCCGGACTAGAGAGGATGCTCATCCTGTCAGCCGCCTCTTGTTCACAGTGAGCGTGACTTGCCTACCCCAGCTACAAAGATCCTATAATGTTTACTAGCTTCTACATAAGGGAAGGTGAAGTCCTGTTTTTAAATTGCACTTAAAAATGTCCAATTAGTGAAAATGGACCATTGTTATGAAAAATACCAAGCCAGTAGAATCAGAAATGTGTGCCTGATGGGAGCAGGAAACACGAAACACAACCTTGAGTCAGGGGATCACCTCAAATTCCAGACCAACCTGGTTGACAGAGTGAGTTTTAGGTCAGCCTGGAATTTTGCAGTTTTAGAGCCTGCCTGTTCCAGATCATATTTTTGTTGCCATGATAAAATAATCAGGTACAAAAGCAACACAGGGAGGTAGGGTTCATTTGGCTGACACTTCCAGACTAGCCCTTCAGTGACGGGGAAGTAAGGGTGGGAATGTCAAACAGCTACCTCCCCCACACCCACAGCTGCTGGCATGACAAGGGTGTCCCACCGTGCCCATCTTTGGCATGGGTGCTGCAGACAGAACTCAGGTCTTCAGGTTTGCAAGGCGAGAGAGTGATTGACTGAGCCATCTTTGCAGCCTGTGGTTCAAAGGTTTATAACAAATATACTTACTTGAAACACAAGAACAATAAGTTTAGAGTCCCAGTTTTCTCTGACCAGCAAGGAAGGCCTTTATTCTGGTATCAGGGAGCCCCTTGTGATGGCATTTGCCTAGAGAGGACCAAGGAATGAAAAGTGAGCTGCCTGGGGAATCAGCAGGCGGTAGGACACGGCAGAGACAGAAACACTGACTTGCCAGCATCTATGCTGAGTGGCCGCTGACTCCCGGGGGTTTCTTGCTTGAAGTTTTAGAGAGACATTCCTGTAATGTAGGCATGGTGCCCTCCCTGGGCACTGGCATCAAGAGCCATCACAGGGCATCTTCACAGAGCCTTTTTTATCCTTTTTTTCCATTGTGATCAGTCCAGGACCATTCTATGGAATGGATGGTGCCCACCCACATTCTGGATGGATCTTTCTTTGCTCTTCAGTGAGATCTCTCTGAAGATACTCTGACAGACAGACAGACAGACAGACAGACGGACAGACAGACAGACAGACGGACAGACATGCCCAGAGGCGTGTATGCTGGGTGATTCTAAACCCAATCAAGTCAGCACTGAGGATTAGTCACCATGCCCTCCTCCAAGGCACCGAGCTACCTGCCTTACGGAGCTACCTGCCTTACGGAGCTACCTGTCTTACTTTGTACGTGTGGCAGTGATGTGGAGTGTGGTCCTTCCCGAGATGATCCCAAGTCCTGAGGCTTCACCATGCTCAGGATCTTTCTCAATGAACCTTTTTTAAAACTGTTATTTATTTATTTATTTATTTATTTATTTATTTATTTATTTTGTGAGTTTCACTTCATGCACCCCAATCCCACTCATCTCCTTGTGCCTTCATACCCACCCTCTGCCCTTGCAACCTCCCCACAAAATAAAATAAAATAAAATAAAATAAAATAAAATAAACAAGAAATAAAAACAGCAAATCTGGCTGTGGGAGCGGCCGTGTGTCATACAGTATGCTCATTTGCCCAAATAGCTTTACTTTCAAAATACTCATTGCAATGAATCCTTGGTCTGGTTCGAGATCTCTGGCTTCCATTATACCATCCGTCCCAGTTCCTCACCAGGACTCTTCTCTGACATCCATCCCGTTGTTGCCCTGAGACATGGAGATCCTGCAGCTTTGGATCTGCAGGACCGGGCCCTTCACGTGCCCCTGCAGTTCACAGATGGGTTAAATGTCGTTGTGAGCCAACTCAAAGCCCTGCATGGGGGCTGAGTGGAAGCTGAGTTGGTCAGCCTACCAGCTCTCCTGGGACCACGCCACCAGGGCCAGTTCTCCCATGTTGCCCAGGAGAGGTGTGGGACCAATTCTCCCAAGTGCTGCAACTGGCAGGGAGTGGGGCGGGGTCTCCCACTCTCACATCCTCAGGGCCAGCCTGCTGCAGGGCACGCCTACACCACCCCATGGCTGGTGAGAGGCAGGGCCAGCTCTTTGGAGTGCCACAGCCAGAGGGGGGCAAGCTCTCCCAGCACAGACACTGGGCGGGGTCAGCTCAGTACAGCAACCATACACACCAACAGGGGCCTCTGGCAGCAACCCAGACCAGGCACTTCCTCCTGGCCCTGTTCCTATCACAGTCAGGGCCTCGGACATCAAAAAGGCCCTGACTGTGATAGGAACAGGGACTCAGACATGACCCCTGGTGGCAGCCCAGACCCAGACATCACCATGGCTTCACACAGGCCCCTCACCTCCATTGTGTGTCCAGTCCCACCTCTCTCCACGAACGCGGATCACTCGGATTTGCCTTCTCTCTCATCTCTCTACTGCACGCTCCGTCTTTCCCATTCTTCCATCATGTACTAGTTCATCTTGGCGGCTCCCACCTTGGGGGCGGTGCAGTTCATCATGACGGCGCCCACGTTGGGGCCGGTGCAGGCACTTTGATATCTTTCTTCTGAGTCTCAAATTTTGAACCAAGAAAATTATTTAAACAATCAAGCATTTCCCACTGCTTTAGTTTTAAGTTGTATTTAACGTCCAAATTCTACGTTGTATTCACAGGCCATCCAGAAATTTATCCACTAGTATTAACTACCAAGACCCAGGAAATATTCCACTGTCGAGTAGATGAAGATATGACAGACGAACAAACGTATAAGCTCATCAAAAAGGAAGATATCTTGGCAGACTTGCAAAACAGAGCCGCAGTATCTGACTTCCACCCAGTCAAAAAGATTGTCCGGGTAAATATGAGTGTGCTTTGTTCTCAGTCCTAACTCGGGACTTCCCGGAACACAACACGAGTTAGGAAGATTTTGCATTCAGCGTTGTCACCCCTTACCTTCAGGCCCTGGGAGTCCAGTGTGAGGACCACACATGAAAGGGTCATTCTTACCCTGCTAGAATAGCAATCTAGCTGGGCATGGTGGTATGTGGAAGGAAAATCACAAGTCTGAGGCCAAAGTGCAATATTTAACAATTTCAAGGCCATCCTGAGCTTCAAAGACCCTGTCTCAAAATATTTTTCTTATACTACTTTAAATTGTTTAGTTCATTGTGTGGTCCTGATTTGCCTCCTACCATACAGATTACACCACCAAACAATACTCACCCTTCCTTATTTCTTCCGTATGTGTGTGTGTGTGTGTGTGTGTGTGTGTGTGTGTGTGTGGGCGCGCGTGTTCAGATGTCAACCTCAGGCATCTTCCTCAACAGCACTCCACTTTATTTTTCTACACAAGGTCACTCACTGAACCTGGAATCCATCAATTAGGCCCAGCCATCTGAGAACCCTCCTGTCTCCCCCGACCTCGGCACTGAAATCACAGATCTAGAAATCTGAACTCGGGTCCTCACACTTGCACAGTAGACACTGCACCAACGTGTAGTAGAGAATGATTATAATCTCAGCCCAGAGGTGCTTGGGTTATTGAGTTCCCAGATAAAATCACACTCACAGTCTTTATGTTTTTAATATATTAATATATTTAATATGTCTTAAGTAGCACAATAGCTGGGCAGCTATCTACCCTCCATACTGTTAGAATCCACATTCTTATCGATAATCCTGAGTTATTACTTACTATTAACTATGTTCCATCAGGGATGCTTTTAACTCCAGTTGGGCAGCCCACATGGCCACTCTCTTGACCCTGAGCCTATGACTGCTTCTCCTTTCTCCTCTCTTCTCTCCTGCGTGTTCTTCCTTTATCTCACAGTGGCTTCCTTGCTCCTTCCTTTCTTCGTGGTCCTCCCTCTGACCTAAGCCTACAAAACCTCAACCCCACCTATATCTCTTCTGCCCAGCTATTGGCTGTTGGCATCTTTATTTACTAATCACAATTAACTGGGGCTAAGGGGCAACTAGCATCTATATACAGATTTTCTTGTCTCTGGGGCAACCAGTTTGGGGGGCTTAAATTAGCATTAGAATATAAACAGCATCGAGCCAACCCACTTACACCGATAGAACCATTTTCCTCAAACCTCATGTTTTCCTCTTTCTGTTGAAAATAAAATCATAGCTGGGCGTGATTTACACGCCTTTAATCCCAGCACTCGGGAGGCAGAGGCAGGCGGATTTCTGAGTTCGAGGCCAGCCTGGTCTACAAAGTGAGTTCCAGGACAGCCAGGGCTATACAAAGAAACCCTGTCTCAAAAAAACAAAAATAAAAAATAAATAAAAATTAAAAATTTTTTAAAAATCATATGGTCATGGGCTGGAGAGAAGACTTGGCTGCTCAGAACACTGTTCTTCCAAAGGAGGTTCGGTTCCCATCATCCTCATGGTGACTCACAACCAGCTAACGCCAGTTCCAGGGGATCCAGCTTTCTCTTCTGACTGCCAGGGAAACGAGACATGCACATGGTGCACACAAATACGTTCAAACAAAACACTTACACCTATGAAAGGAAAATTGATAAATCTGGTTTTTAATCATATGGTAAAATTTCCATGGATCCCTTGTGTTTTTAATTTGGGAGTTGGGTCTAGAAGGCAGACTATCAGTGTGTTTACATCTCGGACTGTGTCAATCTGAAGTTGGCACCTGCTGGAATGAGCACTAAGTCTCGCCCTCTGCTGATGTCCCCACAGGAGTACACAGGGGAGGAACTTCTCCTCGTTTACGACAAAGACTTCAAGTATGGACTTAACTTTTACCTCATTGGAACAGAGGAAGGCAAGGAGAACTTTTTAAAGGTACGTAAATCCAAAGGCCTTGCAGGCTGGTTGCTGGAGGGAGCAGCGCATCTCTGCTCTCCCTAGGCCTCTAGACATGACCCTGCTCCCCGCTCCGAGCAGCTTCTGAATGGTCAGCTCCGACCTGAATCTGTAAAGGAACTCGGGAGTACAGATTATACCTCTGGATTCTCCCAAATAGAATATACCCACTAACGCACACACGCACGCACGCACACACACGCACACCACAAACAGACCCAGACAGACACACACACACACACACACACTGATACATATATACGTGCATACTTTTTTTTTCTTTTATCAAATAACCCTTCATAAACTCAGGGAAAGCGAGCTCCATACTTTAACCATTAAACTTGACTATCTGTATTATTTGCAAAGGCTTTCAGTAACTGCTGCTTCCCCAACACGTGCGTGGGGCCTTCTCCTCTCCCCCCCCCAATCTCTGTCTTACCTTGTCATCTCCCTGTAACCTGATGTCTGTCTTTTCCATTCTTTCTTCTTCTTCTTCTTCTTCTTCTTCTTCTTCTTCTTCTTCTTCTTCTTCTTCTTCTTCTTCTTCTTCTTCTTCTCCAGCCTCTCCCCCTTTTGGCTCAGTTCACTAATGAAAGCATGAGATGACAAGAATGTAGGAAACACCCCGTGCACCCACATAAAAGCCAAGCTCATTGTGAGAGCCGCACACGGACCGCATGAGACGCCATACGCTCTAGCGTGCCTTTTGTTCTGCCCTAGATACCAGAAGTGTCAGAGGAACAAGAAGAGCTCAAGGAGCACGTTCAAGAAGAAGTGTTCGTCTACAAGCCTCCCGTCTCCAAGCCGTGGGTCTCTCTGGGCAGCGAGAGAGAAATTGAGGAAGAATCTGTCCAAGAAACAGGAAAGCAGGTTAGCGTCTTCATGCTGCTTTCCAATCTTCTCCTCCTCTAACTGGATATTGTTCTTCCCAGAGAGACTCTAAACCTTGCTGTGTGTGTTACTGGGAAGTGCAGATTTTGCTTTTATTATTATTATTATTATTATTATTATTATTATTATTATTATTATTATTATTAGTGGGTGGAGGGGTATTGTTGTTGTTTTTCTAGTAGAAGAGTGGTCTCTTTCTTTGGCAGGCATCATAAATTGACTCTGTCTCCCAAGAAAGAATATCTTAAAGTCTCTTGGCCCCTAGTACCCCAGAGTGTGACACTACTGGTATGGGGAGTGTCTTTGCAAATATAGTTAGCTATAATGAGGTCACAAACAGAAAAGGCCCTTAATGTGTTTTTATTGGCGTCCATGAGAAATTGATTACGTGGAGACATAGACAAGGATGCCATGAGAAAGAGACTGAGAACGGGACCGTCAGCCCTTAAATCCCTGGGTTCCATCCCCAGCGCACTTGCTTGCTCAAAGACTGTAGAGACCCGAGGGAGAGTATATATATCTATGGTCAAGGAACAGTGAAGGTTGCTAGCTGGCACCGGGTATGGGGAAGAAGCAAGGTCAAGTTCTCCACAGCCCCTGAGCAGGAATCCTCCAGACAACCTCAGATGTTTTGCCTCCACAGCTGTAAGACTGGAACCCCTTGTTTTAAGACACCCCGGGTGAGGCAGCAGTAGGAAAAGAATACAGTGGGGTTCCCTCCCTGAGCAACTCCTGAGGGGAGGATCCTGTACAAATGGCTTGGAAAGGTGCTGGACAGGAAGGAGAAGAGCCCTCCAAGGTCGCACATTGGCCAGAATCTCTAGAAGGAAGGCTTTGTCCTGAATCCCTAGAGGAGCTCAGAAACGCAGATTACACTCACAGTTATTCCAAATAGAAGGTGGGCTTCCACATACCTCCTACCCGTCTCCTCCTGGTCCAGATGTAACCCTCTGTCACCTCTTGTCCTTCTTGCCTCTATCATGGTGAGCATAGCTTCACCGAGGAATAGTGGCTGCAGGCTGTAGGAACAAAGGCCACATGGAGCTGGAGAGGGACATCTAGGGTCCAAGGGGTTCTGAGAGGGCCTGTGCATACCAACCCTGTATGCATACCGACACTGTGTGCATACTGACAAAGTGTTGCGCGTCCGTCCACGTTTCTCCACGGACTTCACTAAGGTTCCTTTGCTGCTGACGTGTGTTGCAGGTGACCTACATGATTTCTAGAAAACGGAGTGAATTCGGCGCACCAGTGACTTTCAGTGACCAGAATGCCTCTAGCGTAAAAGATGCCTACATTGAGTGTACGTCTTACCCAGAGAAAAATTACACCCTCACACAAGTTGAGAGAGATATCGGCTTGCAGGTCATTGCTGAAGTCAAGGACACAAGCACGCAGACAAAATGGTATGAGATGATATATAGTGGACACGGGGAGGCAAGCATCCGATTCAGGAAGACGGGGTTATACCCAGTAAAGCTCCTTTTGAAATCTTGGAGAACAAGATACTATTACATGCTAAAAATCACAAAGTAGGAAAGTGAAAAATGGTGTTAATAGTCATAGTGCTGGTTGACTCCCACCTGGAATCTTACTGTTGTCTTCTAGAAACTCTCCTCCTGCTGCTCAAAGACTTTGTTTGTTTATGATGGGAGTCTCATTATTTAGCCCAGGCTGGCCTGGAACTTGCCATGTATTTCAAGTTGACCTCCAGTTGGCAATGTTCCTGCCTCAGCTTCCCAAATGCAGGGACCACAGGCATGCACCACCACACCAGTGGTATGCTGGCCAGTTTTATACATCCTGTCAGATTTGTCTGGCCTCACTGGCAAGATCTGCACCATCACCTATGAGAAAAACAAGAAACTTCCATCCAGAGCCCTTAGAATAGCATCTAAAGTCTTGTTTCCTTCGCAGTGTAGTAGACAGGAAAGCAGGGGCCATCAGGAAATGCAGGCAAATTCTGAAGCAAAGGAGACATGGCAGTATGGTGTAAAAAACAAAAATAAAACAACCACAGTGGTGCATGCTGGCGGGCAGGGCAGAGGGAGCCGTACATGGGAGTGCCCGAGAAGGAAGCAGCTATAATTTTAAACCAGGCAAAATGTGCCCACCACTTGGGAGGTGGTGGTAAACGAATAAGGTGGGTGAGAAAGATATGTACATACAAAAATGCCGTCATCAAAACTACTGAAACAATAGCACGGCTGCCTTATCAATTGCCTGATGTGATCCGAGGCGATTAATTGTCCAGGTTTTCTTGGACGTGACCAACAGTATGCCACACGTCTCCCTCCTACTTCCCTTGCTACAGATGTCTTTTTTATTTCTGCCTTGAGATCCAAACCCAAGTCTCGCAGGTTTCAGAATCAACATTCCCTCTTACCACTATCCCACATGCTACCACGGATGCCAACATAGGCACGGATGCCAACATAGGCAGGCAATAAGAACAATGTGTTGTCTATTAAGCATACTCTAAACTCTCTGTACCTTGCTGACTGATTGCTGTTTAACCTACTTGCAACTCACAGCAGCAGTTTACTGATATTTTTTCAGTAAACATGGATTAAATACCCCAGACTCTATTGTGCACTCTAAGCATGCTGGGTGCTCTCTTCAAGGCTCTGCATATACTCACACAACACACCCCGACAGTGTCTTGGAGATGCTTTAAAGACATCTGTTCACAGACAAGAAAATAGGTTCAAAGGAAAGTACCCACGGAGCTGAAGGGGTCTCCAACCCTATAGGTGGAAGAACAATATGAACTAACTAGTACTCCCAGAGCTCATGTCTCTAGCTCCATATATAGCAGAAGATGGCCTAGTTGGCCATCATTGGGAAGAGAGTCCCCTTGGTCATGCAAACTTTATATGCCCCAGTACAGGGGAACACCAGGGCCAAGATGTGGGAGTGGGTGGGTAGGGGAGCAGGGCGGGGGGATGGGGGAGGGTTTAGGGGACTTTCGAGATAACATTTGAAATGTAAATGAAGAAAATATCTAATAAAAATTGAAAAAAAAGAAAGAAAAAAATAGGCTCAGAGAAGTTAAATAATTAGCCAAGGGTCACGTGGTGAGTGAACCAGGCTTTCAAGCCAGACAACCTGACCTCAGAGTCCACACCGATAATGATTGGGCCACCCACCGCTTCCTGGCTCAATGACTTAGGATCCAAAGCTCACCCAGTGTGTCAGACTGAGGGAGAAGCTCAGGACAGCGTGAGATGCTCACAGAGGAGGCAACCAACTAGGTACAAGCATGTCTCCATTGACGTGGGTGGTGCCGCTGCCCTAATGGAGCAAACCCTAGCTTCCTATTCTCAGAGCAGGGCCTCCCCGTCAATAGGCACTAGTAGCCAAGTAAGTCTCTGCAGCGGGGGGGGGGGGGGGGGTTATTGTGCTTTACAGGGAGTGTAACAGCCTCTGGACTCTACCACTAGACTTCAGTAGCATTTGCCAAATGTCCCTTAGGGACATGGAATGGATTATGCTTATTTAAATTCACAGACATAGGGCCAGAGAGATAAGGTGGCTTGGCCGGTGAGGACTTGCTATGGCAGTATGAGGACCTAGATTCCAAACCCCAACGCCCGCGTAAGAAGCCCTGCCCAGCAGCACCCACGCCCAAAACCCTAATACTGCAGAGGGCAGTGGGAGGACTGTGGCTGAGGCTTGCTGACCAGCCAGCCCAATGAAGAACAATGAGCTCTATCTCGGGCAAATGTGACACATAAGGGTAGATAGAATGGGACACTCAGCATCCTCTCTGCACTCGTGTGAGGTGCACATACAAGCCTGTACCTGGACACATACTTATAGCATCCACATACACCAGAGACAGACGGCAGGCAGGCAGGCAGGCAGGCAGGCAGGCAGGCAGGCAGGCAGGCAGGCAGGCAGAGAAACTGAATGGATGGAATAAAGGAGAGAGAAAAGAGGGAGAATGGGATAAATATTGACTTAAAGAGAAAAGCAGTTAAGTAAGCTTGAGAAATATCATGGAGTCTGGGTAAAGAATGTATGGAAATTTCTTTATAGTTATATCCTTCTTACAACTTTTCTATATTTTTAAATAATTTCTAAGTCAGATTTTACCACCTAAGACCCTTTAAGGCCACTTTTAACGCAAGCGCACTAACCACACTTCTGGGTTTCGTTAGGATCATTTTGACCACGTTCTCTTCTTAGTTCTTGTGATTTTCCACACCACCTGTTAGCTCCCAGGGCTTTTTATATTATTATTATTATGTTGGGAAAATGTACATGTAGACTTTGGTAATCAATATTGATTTTATGATAAAGAAAAATACGAAGGTAAAATATTTTGATATAAATATTCTGACACCACTACCATGGAAATAGACTTCTAACCCGTTGTAACCCATACTTGGTTTGCTCTGATTCAAATTTCGGTATTCAACTTTCTTTTATATATTAGGGCTTTTCCTAGAAATGCTACCACTCAGTATTATCCAAGAGAATTCTCAGAAGAGGAAAAAAACCTCATCGGAGAATCAAAATCTCTGGTCGACTTTTTCAACAGTGTGTCCACAAGGTAAGAAAGCACACAGCAAGAACTTTGAATGCAGTGTGCACACAAGCACACGGGAAGAACTTTGAATGCAGGGTGCACACAAGCACACGGGAAGAACTTTGAATGCAGTGTGCACACAAGCACACGGGAAGAACTTTGAATGCAGTGTGCACACAAGCACTCGGGAAGAACTTTGAACGCATATTTTTAATATTGGGCTCTTAGGGAGCAGATCGTGTGTAAGGCTTAGGCATGTGCGTGCAGTCATCGGCGAAGCTTGAGCGCCTGAATCTCAGAGATTCCTCTGCTAAGCCATCACGGGCCTTTCATAGTAGGGCTGTACCAAACACAGTGAGGACAACCCAGTGTGTCGTGATGTTTTCCTAACTTCAAATTGGTAACTAAAAGCTGGACATGGCTTATCTGAATATTTGAGGGCAGAACATGACAGATTGTAGGTGGGACAAAAGTCTAAACACAAAAGTCATTTATCTTTCTCACACACTTTCTACACACAGGCTGAGGTAACTTTACACACAGGAGGGGCTGACTTTCTATAACCTTTCAGGGATGAAGGGACGTTTCACATCATGTGACTTAGTTCTGCCTAGAATGTATACCAACAATCGTGAAGCAGCTGGATGCTATGAATCAGAGCTGACCAATCACAGCACAGACAGCGTCTTAAACTGTTGTAGGGAGAGATGCAGGCAAGCATGGTCTGATGGAGGCTTTGAGATCAGCGGGTGCAAGCCTGTGCTCTAACTAGAGGGGATTTCTGTGGTCCCCTCCCTGTTATAAAGGAAAGAGCATACAGACTCAGAAGAAAGAGGAAAATTTATATAGGAACTATAACAGTATTGGTCAGAGTAAATAAGAAACCTATAGTAACATTAGTTTTTCTTCCAACTTTAAAAGTGTTTAATATTGTTTGTGTTTTTAAGTCTGAGTAAATAGGATTTCAGACTGGAAGCAAGCACTTTTAAAGAAGTGAGTTTCTCTTCTCTCAGAATTTTATCTAAAATAAACCAAGTGTGGGGCATCATTTCCCAAAGAAGATTGTGAGAGAAATTTCTGAGGAGTTCACACAGCCACCAGTTTGTGGGTTATGAGCAGTAATGATCCTCACGTACACGCATCAGCCCTGTGATGACAGTTGCAGTATCTTTGGATACTAACATCCAGCATGCGGGATGCTTCTTTTATAAAAATAAAACAGTGTTGAAGTAGCCCTGCAGCAGAATGAGATCATGAACACTTTTATCGATGACTGGAAGAACCTCGCAGAGGAGGAGAGCACCTTTGGGGACAAGACTGACACCCATCTGAAGGAGTACCAGTCCTTTACAGACCTTCACAACACCATGGAGAAAATGATTACCTGTGTCTCTTGGCACCCGACCATCTACGGTGAGGGGGCTCCCTTTTGTGCTTTAGCATCTAGAACTTAAGATGGGGTTGGTTTTAGCTGAACATGTAAGACTTGCTGAGTGCCAGGCCCCTCAAGCAAGCTCTCCACACCTGCACTAGGGGGAGCTCCAGCTCAGCTCAGTGAGCAGTGAACAAAGAACCTGCCTTTGCCTGTAGCTTGCCAGACTCCTGTGCTGAGTCTTCTCCCACTAACACTCTGGGGAGACACCCAGAAAGAGCTCAACAGCTCAGGGGAAAGCAACGTGCCCAGGTACAGCCAGGAAAAGAGGCACCTACTCTTTCTCCCTTCCAACCCTCCCCACCGCCCTTTCTCTTATTAAAAATACTTCTCGCAGGCTGGAGAGATGGCTCAGTGGTTGAGAGCACATACCAGAGTTCATAACTAGCATCCACATCAGGTGGCTCACAACTACCTGCAACTCTGTCACTGGTGGATACGACATCTCCTACCACCCCCATGGTACCCACACTCATTCTGCACTTGTGCACATAGCCACAGGGACCAACACATATACACACAATTAAAAATAAAATAAAATCCTGATCTGTTATTACCAAACTTTCCAAGTACACTGTGTATGCTAACTCAGTAACACATCTCAGTGGGAACCAGCAACATTTTCAGGGCTGAGTGAGATGCACCTTACACATTAGATCTGCTGCCATGACAGGCGCCAGCCGGAGGTCCCTCTGTGGACAGCAGCTGCTGACAGCTTTGCACCTGTGTTCACCCAGGGCTCATAGTCGTGTCTGTGGCTGTGCGCCTCTCCTATGAAGAGAGAGTCCAGAATTCTGGTAAACTACTGCTACAGCCGTCACTGATCCTCTTCTGGAGTTTCTCTGACCCCATCCACCCTCAGGTAATTGATAGAAGTTGCACCAAATGTGCCTGACTTTTTCAAATACCACATTATCATGTCTCTAGAAAAGTGTTAGGTGCAAATTACTGTATGATCCCTAATGTCAGAAACTCTTAGAAAGTAGGATTTTCCTGTCTCAAAAAACAAAAACAAAGCAAAACGACAACAACAACAACAAAGCAGGATTTCTCTTGTCACAGACAGTCATCATTTAATCTGAACAAAGTTAAACCTTATGCTTGCTTTATGGGAAGTATAGTGGAGTTCATTTTTAAAAATGAAGCTGCTGTGGCAGGGGAAATGTCTCAGGCCATCGAAGTCTCAGGCCATGAAAGCCTGAGGACTTGACTTGAGATCCTCATAAGTCACGTAAAAAGCTGGGCTGGTTGTCACATCTGAAACCAGTGTTTGGGGCAGGAGGCAGGAGGATCTCTGGGGCTCACTGGCCAGTTAGTTCAGGCCAATGAGTTCAGGCCAATGAGTGACCTTCAGGTTCAATGAATCAAAAATAAGGTGGAACAGTAAGTGAAGAAGAAACCGGACCTCTAGCCTACACATATACATGCATGCAAGTGAACATATGTGCACATGTGCGCGCGCGCGCACACACACACACACACCTCTTTAATGGACTGTATTTAGGTATTGTGGTATTCAAATGCTCATAGATTTTTATTTTCCTAAGAATTTGCTCAATTCTAAGTATTGCCAGTAGGGGGTGGTAGAGAGTAAAAATGACTGTGCAGGAGTGTATGGAAACCATGATCCCAGAAGGGTCTTTTCTTCAGCCCTTGTCTCAGGGCAGCCCATCATCAAGGGAATCTGAAATAAGTTGTAACTGTGTATTTGACTCTCCAAATCTTAAATAGTTTACCTAAGACACCCTCACACAAGCATGCACACCTACACACTCCACACACATTCAAACCAAACCCCATTATCAAGCCACATAAAATGAAACAGGGCTGGGTTGATTTCTTGTTTCCATTTTCTGCTCAGTAACAGTTCTTACTTTGAGATGTTATTAGTGTTATATTAGTTTAATGTAATAATGCCTCATTCCTCTGAGGTCCTTAGTTATTGCAGAGCTAAGACTTCATCCACCTTCCTTTCCACACTGCATCTGCTTCAGGACCGTTTTTGTCCTGGTGGGTGGAATATGTTTTACTGTAGATGCAGAGATCCAAATGGCAGTTCTGTAGCCCTTTACTTTTTTTAAGCCACAAACTATGCAGGTCTCTCTGTCTCTCTCTCTCTCTGTCTCTCTCTGTCTCTGTCTCTCTCCCTCCCCTCTCCTCCTCCCTCCGCTTCTCATCCTCCCTTCCCCTCCCTCTCCCTCTCCCCCTCGCTCCCCTCC